>PVKE010005995.1:0-56111 GCA_004027555.1 Craseonycteris thonglongyai
CCACACAACAGGCAAACGCATTTACCTTTTAAATTAATGAAACAATATGATTCCTCCCAGTCTGTGTTAAAATTATAGGTTCGTTTTCTCTTATTTGGTCCACTCATTTTAGGACTAAAAAAATAAAAATAAAAATAGTTATAGAACTACAATATCATATCAAATTGCCACCATAATAATAGATTACCTACCTCGCTTTGAGTTCATTTAAAATCGAATAGATCAAAACACTGTGATCCTAGCTAACCGTCACGACCCGATCAGTCCAGCAACCGCCATCAAAATGGCAACTTGGCGTCTCCCGGTTGGGGGGAGGAGAGTGTAAAGAGCGCAGCGGCTACACAAGACGCGACGTGTACAAAGGCGACAGCTAGGGAAACACTTATACATACAGTATCGCAAACATACCAACGAATATAATAAACCTGTGTAGATACTCAAACCGTATTTTAAAATTCTAACAAATGTATAAAAATAAATGATAGTTTTACTTAGTGTTTATGAAAAACTTCTGATGCAGTCACATAATGGCGGGCGCACACAAATCGGGCCGCGGGCGCCACGGGGTTCGGAATCCCTGCTCTAGAATATATTTTTTTAAAACCATTAAAACTCAAATCTAATTAGAAATGAACAATGGACATGAAAAGACAGTGAGACATTTTATCCAGGAGGATATGCAAATGGAAAATGTGAACATGAAAAGATGTTCAACATCATTAGCCATTAGGGAAATGCAAACTAAAACCACAATATGATGTCACTACACACCTATTGGAATGGCTAACATAAAAAGAAGAAATAGTGCCAACACCAAATTCTGGCAGGATGCAGAGAAACTCATGAGTGCAGATGGGACATAAAATGAGATAGCCACTCTGGAAGACAAGTTTGGCAGTTTCTTAAAAAATCTAGCTGTTCAAACTATAATATGGTCCAGCAACTGCACTCCTGGACATTTATCCAAGAAAAATGAAAACTTACGTTCACCCAAAAACCTGCACATAAATATTTAAAACACCTTTATTCATAATATCCCAAAACTGGAAATAACTGGTAAATATTTAAAGAAAATATAGAACATCCATACTATGAAATATTAGCAATAAAATAAAATGAACAATTGATGCACTCAACAACTTACATATATCTTTGGAGAATTAGCCAAGTAAAAAAAATTGAATCCCCAAGTTTACATGAGTGATTTTACTTGAGTTATACTGAGTGATTTTATTTGTTTAATACTCTTGAAATGACAAAATTATAGAAGTGAAGAACAGATTTTTGGTTGCCAGGAGTTAAGTTTCAGTCTGGGAAAGTAGGGAGAAAAATAGGTGCAGTTATAAAAGGGCAAGAGAAATAATTCTTACGGGAATGGAATTATCTGTATCTTGACTGTATCAATGTCAGTATCCTGCCTGTGATTTCATACTTAGCTTTCCAAGATGTTATCATTGAAAGAAACTAAGCAAAAGATACACTGGATCTGTCTGTATTATTTCTTACAACTGCATGTAAATTTACAATCTTCCCCTTTAGTTTTTTAATTTAAAAAGTTAATAGAATACTATTATACAATAATTTATATCAACTTTGAAAATAAGTAAATTTATAAATGAATATGTATAAATGAACATGTATTTAAATTTTTATGAATATGATTATGAGTTTATGTATATGAATTTATTCATAATCCATATGCATATATATTATACATGCAATTACTTAACTTGTATATAAATCTGTTTGGCTTATCAGTTGTCTTTATCAGAAGGTTTAAAACCATGGTTGCAATTTCCTTAATTGTAATAGAACTTCTCAAATTCTTTTTTTAGTCAAGTTTGTATGTTTTCTATAACTTAGGTAACTGGGTTGGCCAAAGAGTAATTGTGTTTTATTTGTGAGCAAATGAAAGGCAATTATTTTATAGAAAAAACAAAAACTTTCTTCAACAATGTACTGTCCATTTTGTACATTATCTTTTGCTATTTTTCAGGCAACTTAACTTCATGATACCACGCTCAAAAATATTGCTATGAGGAGATGTAGGGATGGCTCAGTTGGTTGAGCACTCATCTTGCAGCCCCAGGGTCTGAGGATCATATTCTGGCCCCGGTCTGTGAGGACCCATGTGCAGAGCTGGGGTGTGTGCCCAATTCAGTTTTCACTGGAGTGAGCTTCCCATGTAGGAGGCCCCTAATTTGGTTCCCACCCTGGGCATGCTCCCCAAATAGGAAGCCCCCAACAGGTGAGTGCCTCCCATGTGGGAGGTCCCCAGCTCGGTTCCTATCCCTGCATGGCCCCATGCCCACGAATAGAGTGAAACTATATCAAAAACTAGTGATATACAACTATGGAGATTGCTGTTGGCACTCCCCCTTCTCTCTCTCTCTCTCTCTTTCTCTCTTTCTCTCTCTCTCTCTCTCTCTCTCTCTCTCTGTCGAAAACAATGTCTCATCATGAGTTGCTGTTGCTGCTATGCATATGGCGAGTATGTCTCGTCTTGGTTTTCGTTTGCCTTTTTCGCCTCCCCGTGTATTTTATTGTAGTACAGGCACATGTGGCAATGCAGTTTATGATAAAACACTTGTATTTTATTTGCTGGATGAAACCACAGTCACCTTAAAATTTTTTTTCAATATATATGTTGTATCCAAATGTCATAAGTGAAAAATTTTTGGTGTTTGATTTACGTTGCGAAGAAATAACACATAAGGATGTTGAAACAACCTTTATTTTATACTTCTTTAGTATTTTTATATAAAGAAAAATCATAATTTTTTGAGAAAGATTTTACTTTTCTACCAGGCATTTGGCGTTGATGTTACAGTTTCCTTTGCAGAAGTTGCGTGTGCTGAATGGAGACTTTCAAGTGCTCCAGGAGTGCTCATAATCCTAGAAGGTGGTGAACTCGCTCACTTCATCTCACTGCTTGTGAAAAGAAGCAGAAGTGTAACAGGGCATTTTCTGACATTGTTTTGACAGCAAAAGCTGTGAATCATCATCAGCGGCGGATCAGATTACCAGGGACAAAACTCCACCACCTCCCTGAAACCGTTTCACATACAGCAATAAAATACCAGTGCAGCAAAAGGGTTAAAAAGATCTTAAAAATATATTTCTTTTTCAGCAAAAAACTGTTCCAAGAATGATTTGATATCTTTAGCCATGGTAAACTTTTTACCATTCAAGGTGTTTTTGCAAGGAATGAAACAAATGGTAGTCTGATGGTGTAATATGTGGCGAATATGGTGGATATGGTAACAAACCCCATCCAAGCTCCAACTACTTTTCACAAGTAAACTTGTATGTAGTCTAGTGTTATCGTAGAAGATGACGACAGCTTTGTGATTCACCAATTCTGGACACTTCTGTTTGATGGCATCATTTAATTCATCCAATTGATGACAGTACAAGTCCAAATTAATCATTTGGTTCCTGAGAAGCAGCTCAAAAGCACGTGGAATTAGTTGGTAGTTGCTAGACGCTATTGATACAGTGAAAAGAGAGAATAACATGCTCAAGTCATAGTAGGGCTGTAGAAGCTGGATTTCACTAATACCCCAACGTTCATCAGTTCTCTAATCTGAATTATGGCTGAAGGTTTTATAAAAATAAAGAATCCTTTCCTCTTCTACTCTATACCTAGTGTATTACTTTGCATTAGCCAGCACTGGAAATGTTTACTGGCTGGTAGATTTTATTCTCCAAAGGTTTTGATTGTTCTGGTAGCTTCCATGCGCCCCGTAGGTCTACTCTCTATCCTTCACTGTTTTTGCTGCCCACAATGCTCACCGATACGGACCCCAGCCAGAGGCCTCCTCTTGCCTCTGGATTCCAGTTGGGGTTTGCCGATAGGACACCTCCATAAGAAACTGGAAGGAAAGAGGAGAGTAAGGACACTTACTACCCTGCTTCCTCTTTGCCAAGTCACCTTGCTCGCTGTGTAACCACTTCCTTCCAGGGAGCCTGCTTGACAAGACCCCAGTTGCATTCCAAAACCTCTCCCTGTCTTCTTGTCCTCGGGCTTCAAGGGAAACAGCTCTGTTGCCACTAGGACAGCGCTTACTGTTTCCCTTCACTGATACCTCTCTCTCTGCTCCCTTTAATAATCTTCCCTAAATGATCCTAATTCACATGTGTCATCTATTTCCTTCTGGGCTCTGACTGACACATATATATTCTGTGCTTGCGCTAAAGTGTCACCTAGGGGCTGGATGCGATTAGCAAGAGATGAGCTGAGCCAATTCCAGAAGGGCTGCACACTTTGAAAGAATGTCTCATTCTTGGTACTAGGAAGCCTCAGACACCAAAATGAGGAAACAGGAAAATTTCTTCTCTACCCCTTTTTCTTCTCCCCATCCCTCTGGTCAGACATTCCCTTAACTGCTTACTGATAGTAATTCTGTGGATTGTTTTCTAAACTTTGCCCTATAAAACCCAAAATTTTGGTGGAGGGTTTTTGGAAGCTTCTTTAGGGCAAAAAAGTGTAGCGTAGGAGAAATAAAAACTGTCTTAACAGGTAGAGCCTTCTGATACCCATTTCATCTAACATTTTTAACTTTTTAAAATCTATATGCCATCATCTCATATAAAATCTCATTTGAAAAAAATTTTTCATTTCACCAATTGGAAAGTTTTTAACAAGCAGTTTAATTCACTTTAATAGGTAACCATAGACAAAGCAAACTCTTTAAGATTCAAAAAGAAACCTCTAAAGTAGAACTGCAGGTAATATAAGAAATAGGACTGGTAACTGTAGAGATTCAGTCAGGTTACTCCAGTCCTATGTACTTCAAATCATAGCCCATAAGGGGTTGCTTATTATGAACAGCCCGTCAAAAGCTCTGATGGTCTGTTTCTTTGTCAGCATGAATGCCTTTTTGGTGATTTCCAAATCCCAATCACTAACTGAGTCAATCTTTAATTATTTTTATATTCCTCTAGGAACCCTTCCAAAACTAATTGGTAATCAGCTTTCAGCAGTTACCATCTGGTATTATTTAGTGGTTTCCAATTGTGAGTCATTGGATCACAGACACTTGGAGTTGGAATGGATTTTCAAGGTCACTTGGTCCAATTTCCCTTCTCTGCTTGAAGTCCTGCTCTAATTTCCCTCACAAGTGGTCAATCTGCCACCTGAATGCTTTCAGATTATAGGTATGGCCTTATTTTGCCAGGCACTCCACCAGTGAGAGAGTTTTTCCTTACATTAAGCCAAAAATGTATGTCCCTGTGCATGCCACCAGATAATGTCAATCACTCCTTCTAGAGAAAAGAACAGGTCCCCTCCCTGTTTAAAAGACAGTTCAAATATGAGCCAACAGTAATCATGTCTTCACTTAGTTTCTCCACAAAAATTATCCATCATCACCAGATCTAAAACTATTCCACTGAGGACATTTGATCGATTCCAGACCCCTAACCATTCCTATAGCCGGTTCCTGATTATGCTCTAGTTTCATTTCATTCTTAACATTCATACTCAGTACAGGACACAATACAGGAGACACATTCTGATCAGTTGTTAAACCCACAGGCTACCTTGCTAAAGACATCAGATTGTCTAATGTCACCAAGACTACACCTGCCTTCTTTTTTTTACCAGTAACTACAAACCATCGTTCTGACTGATATTGAATCAACTACAACACTCCCATCCTTTTCACATAAACCCTTACAAAGCCAGATATCTTCTGTCCTATATTTGTATCTAAATTCAAATCTCACAAGGGTGGATACCCTCATCCTAGTATGCAGGTAAGAAAAACTGCATTCATAGCAGCTAAATAATTTGCAAGGGTCACACAGTAAGTGGCTTAGCAAAGATTGATTCTAGACCAAAGCCTGTATATTTTCTGTTAGGACATACTGCTTCTTCATTCATTCACTCCATCAAATATAACTCAGCACTGCCTATGATGTGCCAGGCACTATTCTAGGCCCTGAAGATAAAGTGGTGATGAAGACATGCTCACTATGGAAAACATTTTCTAGTGGGGAATATGATTAACAAGCTTGAAAATGTTTAAATGCATATAGGATATTCAATGATACAGGAGAGAAAAAATCATAAATGTAAAAAGTCAAAGAATATCCAAATTATTTTAAATATAAAAGTTTATTATGTGTCACACCTGAACATTTTTTTAAGTGCAAGGGAATCTCACTTCCAGCTTAGATGTGAAAGGATAGGAAATACTATTCCTTGCATAGAAACAGTAGGAAAACACCAGACAAAGGTAAATTTTCTTTTCATTAAAGCTATAAAGAGCACCAGATGTTCTTACTCTTACTGAAGTAAAAAGGAACAAGTCTTCCATCGGTGAGCAAAGAACTACAGTCACTTACACATCTAGAGGCAAGTGATTAGTCCAGTGACTGACAGTCAGCGGAGCACACTTTCCAATGATAAGGAGAAACCAGACAAATCGTCAATGACAACATGTCAGATTAGAATCTGGAATATCCCCAAATGCAAAACAAATAAATTGCTCAAACTGTGAACCCTTCCATGGCCATTTTTGCTGAGTAAATGGCTGTAGGAACTAGGGTATAGAGCAGAAAACAATTTTTCAGTCTCATGCAGCCTTGCTGTGTTTAAATTCTGAGGCCATACTGAAGTTGAACTTTATTTTTTTTCTTTTTTGTGGTGATAAAATGTAAGATTTACTCTCTTAACTTTGAAGTGTACTATGCAGTATTGTTAACTATAATCACCATGTTACACATTAGATCCCCAGAAGTTGCTCACCTTATAAGTTTGTAACCTTTGACCTACATCTCCTCATGTGCCCTAACCCCCAGACCCCCACAACCACCATTCTACTCTCTATTTCTATGAGTTTGGACTTTTTAGATTCCACATATAACTAAACACATACATTATGTGTCTTTCTCTGTCTGACTTTTTCACTTAGCAGAATGTCCTCAAGGTCTATCCATGTTCTTACAAAGGGCAGGGTTTCCTTCATTTTTAGGGCTGAATAATATTTCTGCTTTGTGAATGCAGTGTGCAGTTTTAGTTAGATGGCAATCAATAGACTTTTCAACTTAATGAACCTCACTAACAATATTTTTAACTTCAAGTAACTCAGAAAAACACACACACATACACGCTTAAAACTGTTACAGTAGAGGTAGAGAGTTTACTGGGTTACACTGCACCAGGATTGTCAGGATCTGATAATGTAGCTAGGACAGGATCAGAAGTGGATGTGGATGATTTTGGATCCACATCAAGCATGTCCAACCTGTGGCCCAGTTTGGCTTTGAATGTGGTCCAACACAAATTCTTAAAACATTATGAGATTTTTTGCAACATTCTCTTTTTTTTTTTTTTTTAAGTGTATTGGCCCAAGACAATTCTCCTTCTAATGGGGCTCAGGGAAGCCAAAAAGTTGGACACCACTAATCTATGTCTATAGATGATGTTCTACTGGCAAACTTGTGTGCAGCTTTCTTGAAAAATGAACAAATATCAGCTTTCATTGAGGTCCTACGTCTCCCATGCCAAGTCAGGTTTTGCATGATATATAACTGTATAACATGCTGAGATGTTACTTTAACTTTTATTTAAAGTATAAGGGCTGATAAATATTGCCTCCATTGTAATATTTTTTGTTACATTAGACAATACTCATATGTGGATATAACTGGTTCTGTGTAGTCACATGGTATCCCCCTCTATCAATCTTGATCTTGCACATGCAGATCTTTACATTTTTCACCCCAGTGCACACTGAAATGTAATTCAACTGTTCAAACAGTGTGCTATTATTGAATTCTTTTTTTTTTAAGATTTATTTTATTTTATTTTCTCTTACAGAGGGAGACAGAGAGTGACAGAGAAGATGGAGGGCCCAGAGCAGTCTCCATAGTTGTATGTCATCAGTTTTCAACATAGTTTCATTTCACACAGATGGGCATGGGGCCGTGCAGGGTGGGATCTGGACTGGGGGCCTCCCGCAAGGGAGGCATGCTCCTGTAAGCCAGGGTTGAACTGGGGGCCTCCCACATGGGGAGCTCACCGAGTGTGAACCGAACTGGGGGCCTGCCACACCCCAGTTCAGTACATGGATCTACACAGGCCGGGGCCAGGATTCAATCCTTAGACCCCAGGGCTGTAAGGCTAGTGCTTAACCCGCTGAACCATCTTGGCTTCCCCTGAATTCTTAACAGCAGAAAAATTCCTCCAATTGAAATTCACAGATGATTGAAAGACGTTTATGGTGATCAGCGTGTTGATGTGAGTACAGTAAGACTCTGGTTGAGGTGGTTCAAAGATGGAGAAGTGGGTCAAGCAGATTCAAGTGCTAACCCACAAAATGGAAGGTCTATGACAAGTGATCAGCTTCATCAAGACTGCAGAAGTTGGGGAAGCTGGGATGGGTCAGTGGGTTAAGCACTCACTTTGCAGCACCGGGACCGAGGATCGAATCCCCTTGGGCCCTTGTGGATCCATATGCTGAACTGGGGAGTTCCCCCAGTTCAGTTCTCTCTCTCTCTCTCTCTCTCTCTCTTTCTCTCTCTCTCTCTCTCTCTCTCTCTCTCTCTCTCTCTCTCTCTCTCTCTCTCTCTCGTCAAAAACCAATTAAAAAAAAAAAGACTACGGAAGTGTACTGAAGTATGGGCTAATTTTGTAGAAAAATAATTGTGCAGCGTTGAAAGTAAATGATTGGAATTGTCTTTTACAAGGGGAGTAAACTGTGTATTGATTTGAAAATGTTGGGTTAGAAAAGTAGGGGTTGTCTTATACTTGTGAGTGTCTTATACACAGGAAAATATGATATATTTCTTTTTAAATTTCATTAAAATATCTTTTCCTGTTCATTTTCTATTTAAGTGGAGGCAAAATTTATCACCCACCCTCGTATTATTTCTTTGAATTTCTTGCCAATTGCTTGAGCGTGCCGGTTACTTGAATTCTGGTTAACAGAAAATCTGGTATATGTATGTATACACACACACATTTTCTTTATTCATTCATCCACTGATGGACACTTACATTGTTTCCATATCTTGGCTATTGTAAATAATGCTGTAATGAAAATGAAAGTGCAGCTACCTCGTCAAGACAGGTATTTCATTTCCTGCAGATACATTTTTAACCTTTTAAGGAACTCCCTACTATTTTCCATGAGGGCTGCACCAATTTAGGGTACATTTCCACCAACAGCATACAAGGATTCTCTTTTCTCCATGTCCTCACCAACAACTGATACTGCTTGTCTTTTTTATAACAGCTATTCTAATAGGTGTGAGGTGATATCTCATTGTGATTTTGATTTGCATTTCTGTGTCTTTGTAAAAAATGTCTATTCACGTTCTCTGCCCATTTTTTAATTGGACTGTTTGGTTTTTTGCTATTGAGTTGTAAGAGTTTCTTCTATATTTTCTAGTATATTAACTCCTTATCAGGTAGACAGTTCACCAATATTTTCTCCCATTATGTGGGTTTCCTTTTCATTCTGTTGATTGTTTCATTTGCTGTGCAGAAAATTTTTAGTTTGATGTAGTTTCGCTTGTTTAGCTTTGCTTTTATCACTTGTGGTTTTGGTGTCATATCCCAAAACTTGTTGCCACGATCAATGCTAAGGACCTTTCCCCCTGTTTTCTTCTAAGAGTTTTATAGTTTCAAGTCATATATTTAATTCTGCAATTTATTTTGAGGTAATTTTTGTGAGTGGTGTAAGACAGGGGTCCAATTTCATTCTTTTGCATGTGATTATCCAGTTTTCCCAGTACCATTTCTTTTTATTTTATTTATTTATTTATTGTTATTGTTTTTTGACAGAGAGAGAGACAGACAGAGAGAGGCAGAGAGGAGGGGGAGGACCCAGAGCAGTCTCCATAGCTGACAGCATTAGTTTTCCATATAGTTTCACTCCACAGATGGGCGCGGGGCTGCACAGGGCAGGAACTGGGCCGGGAGCCTCCTGCATAGGCCCTGGCAAGAACTGAACTGGGGGCACACCCCAGTTCAGCATATGGGTCCACCTGGGCCAGGCCCGGGATTCGATCCTCGGGCCCCAGGACTGCAAAGCAAGCTCTTAACCTGCTGAGCCATCCCAGCTTCCCCCAGTACCATTTCTTGAAGAGATTATCTTCTTCCCAATGAGTATTCTTGGCTCCCTTGTCAAATATTAGTTGAACATGTATTGTGCATTGATTTCTGGGCTGTCAATTTTGTTCCATTCATCTACATGCTGTCTTTGTTCTAGTACCATACTGTTTTGATTACTATAATTTTGTCATATAGTTTGAAATCAGAAAGCGTGATGCCTACAACTTTGTCTTTCTTTCTCAGGATTGCTTTGGCTATTCAAGGTCTTTTGTGGTGCCATACAAATTTTAGGATTTTATTTTTCTGAAACATGCTATTGGAATTTTGATAGGGATTGCATTGAGTCTATAGATGGCTTTAAGTAGTATGAACATTTTAACAACATCAAATTTTCCAATCCAGGCACAAGATATCTTTCCATATATTTGAGTCTTTCTTTCATCAATGTCTTATAGATTTCAGTACACAGATCTTTCACCTTCTTGGTTAAATTTAATCCTAAGTACTGTTTTGTTTTGTTTTTAAGATTTATTTTATTGTTTTCGACAAAGACAGAGAGAGACAGAGAGAAGAGGAGGACCCAGAGCAGTCTCCATAGTTGTACATCATTAGTCTTCAACATGGTTTCGTTCCACACAGGTGGGCGGGGGCCGCACAGGGCAGGAACTGGGCTGGGGGCCTCCTACATGGGAGGCATGCCCCCTCAAGCTGGGGGCCAAACCAAGGGACAAGAACTGAACTGGGGGCCTCCCAAATGGGAAGCATACTCCAGTTCAGCATATGGGTCCACATGGGCCGGGGACAGGATTCGATCCTCAGTCCCTGGGGCTGCAAAGCAAGTGCTTAACCCATGAGCCACCCCAGCTTCCCCCTATACCTAAGTACTTTTGATGCTTTTGTAAATCGCAGTGTTTTCTTTATTTCTTTTTTCAGGTATTTTGTTGATAGTGTATAGAAACAGAACTGATTTTGGTATGTTGATTTTGTATCCTGCAACGTTACTGAGTTAGTTATTAGTTCTAAGGGCTTTCTGGTGGAATCTTTTTGGTGGATATTTATATAATATCATTTGCAAACAGAGACAATTTTACTTCTTCTTTTCTGATCTGAATGCCTTTTATTTCTTTCTCTTGCCTAATTTCTCTGTCTAGGACTTCCACTACTATGATGAATAGGAATGATGAGAGCTGGCACCCATGTCTCGTTCTTGATATTAGAAGGAAAACTTTTACTGTCGAGTGTGATGTTATCTATGGGCTTGTCATATATGGCCTTTATTATATTGAGGTACATTCCTTCTACACCTGGTTTGTTGAGAGTATTTATCACTAAAGGAAGTTAAAATTTGTCTAAATTTTTTTTGTATCTATTTTTTATTATTAAATTTTGTGGGGTGACATTGGTTAATAAAATGACATAAGTTCCAGGTATACAATTCTATAATACATTGTCTTATACATAGTACTGAGATGACCATATGATTTTTATCTTTTATTATATTATTGTGATGTATTCTGTTGTTGATTTGTGTGTATTGAATCTTCTTTTACTTCCAGGATAACTATTATTTGATAATGATGCATAATCCTTTCAATGCGCTGTTGAATTTGGTTTACTAGTGTTTTGTTGAGAATTTTTGTGTGTACATTCATCAGAAATATTGGCTTATAGTGTTCTTTTCTTGTAGTGTCCCTATCTGGCTTTGGTATCAGGGTAATGTTGGCCTTGTAAAAAAAAAAAAAAAAAATGAATTTAGGAGTGTTCCTTCCCCTTCAACTTTTTGAAATAGTTTGAGAAGGATTGACACTCATTTTTTATAAATGTTTGGTAGAATTCACCAGTGAAGCCATCTGTTCCTAGACTTTTCTTTTTTGGAACATTTTGAATACTGATTGAATTTCCTTAGTCATTGTTAGTCTATTCAGATTATCTATTTCTTCATGGTTCAGTTTTCATAGGTTGTTATGTTTCCAGGAAGTTTATCCTTTCTTTTTTTTTTTTTTTTTTTTTTTTTTTTTTTTTTTAGATTATCCAATTTGTGGGCTTATAACTGTTCATGGTAGTCGTTCATGATCCTTTGTATTTCTGTGGTTATCAGTTGAAATATCTCCTCTCATTTTGTTTTGTTTTAAGGATTTATTTTATTGTTTGGTTTTCGTCTGTTTGTTTTTTAAAAAGGTGAGCAAGAGAGAGAAGGGAGGAGGGCCCAGAGCAGTCTCCATAGTTGCACATCATTACAAAGACCTCCCACATGGGAGGCAAGAACCTTAGCTACGGAGCCATCCAGCAGTTACCAGTTGCACCACAGTTCAGCATACTTGCACGAACCAGGGCTGGGGAATGAACCAGGGACCTAGCAATTTCGAGACAAGCATTCAACCGCTGAGCTATCTCAGCATCCTCTCCTCTTTCTGATTTTATTTATTTGAGTCTTCCTCCCTTTTTCTTAGTCTAGCTAAAGGTTTGTCCGTTTTGTTTATCTTTCAAAATAAAGAGAAGCTCTTATTTCACTGATCTTTTCTATTATTTTTCTGGTCTCTATTTTATTTCTGCTCTGATCTTTGTTATTTCCTTCTATCTACTAACTTTGGGTCTCATTTGTTCTTCTTTTTCTAGTTCCCTGAGGTGTAAAGTTGTTGTTTATTTGAGATCTTTATTTTTTCTTAGTGGAAGTGTTTGTCACTACAAACTTCCCACTTAGAACTGGTTTGTAGTATATCATGAGTTTTAGTATGTTGTGCTTTCCTTTTTATTTGTCTCAAGATATTTTTTTATTTCCCTTTTGACTTCTCTGTTCACTTAGTTATTTGTAATGTGTTACTTAATTTCCACATACTTGTGAATTTCCCATCTTTCTCCTGTTACTGCTCTCTAGTTTCACACCACTGTGGTGGGAAAAGATACTTGATATTGTGACAAAACATATGATCTATCTTCAAGAATGTTCCATGTGAACTTGAAAATGTGTATTCTGCTTCTGTTTAATGATTAGGTCCATTTGGCCTAATGTAAAGTTCAAGTACAATGGTTCCTTGTTGATTATTTATATATAAAAAGTATAATACAATTAATAGATATATTTAGCAATGTACTATAAAGTTTAAGATGTGCAATCTTTTAACCCAGCAATGCCACTTCTAATTATATTCCCTTGAATTGTTGATCTTCAAACCAGATTACTTGTTTTTTAAGACTCTGTGAAAGCATTCCAATAGACGTCTAGGTAAAATAAACATTTTAGAGTTTCAATTCTGATATCTCTTTTTTTCTAAAAGCAGTCTACCTAAAAAAAATTACCTCCGTGGCATACCCTAGGCTCCCTGGATGTATGATTCTACTTGTGGATGTGTGCCTGAGAGCAACATATTATGAATGGCCGCCCAAGGCAGGCGGGGGACTGTTCAGAAGTGTTGTTAACAGCCACCACAAGAGACTACCCAAAAGAGCAACCACGGCAGAATGGTGGCTGCTTAGGAGTAGAGGGGTGAAAAGAGGCAGGAGAAAATGTTGGGGAAGTGCAGATTATTGCACTGTCTTGACTGTGAGTATGATTCCCACGGGTATATACATATGTCAACCCTTATCAAGTTGTATACTTTAAATATGTATAGTTTATTGTGTGCCAGTTATACCTCAATAAAGCCGTTAAAAGGTTTAAAAAAAAATTACCTCCTGCTTTCACTAGGGTTCATATAGTCTTTTTCCTCCTCCTCGTTTACAAATACTTTTCTGACTTCCCAATGCTCAGAGCATGAAATTACCAGAGCAAACTACTCCAGAACATTTTCCTGTCTGCTACAGTAACTGGCAACACCTCGAATGAACACCACTATGTCAGCCCGGGTCCCATAGTGGTGATAATGTACAGCAAGGTGCCAGCTAATCCAAGATGGCATATAGGGTGAGATAATTAAACCGTATTGCTTTAAGCCACTGAAGTGTGGGCGTTGTTAGTTATTACCACATAAATTGCCTACTCTGACTGATAATTAAAAAAGGCGCTGGCCACTCTAAACTACAGGGTGAACAAAAAGTAGGTGGACAGTCAATTATAACGTATATTAGGGTAACTTGCCCTCAGCGTTAAAAACTGTTTTTGAACAAAAGGAGCATTTTTATTTCTCATTAGCTTTCAGAATATACCTTGAAATGTGTATTAACATATATTTGAAACTTAAAAAAATGAAGTCACACTTTTTCTAACATAAAGTTTAATTTATTGATAGCTTTGCAAATTAAATTTCAAGTTGCCATTTTCAATGAGCTGAATTAAGATAAACCTATAGTTCTAAGATTTTGATGAAATGTTTTTAAAACATAAATATAGCATTTTACCAAAATTATTATATTAGCAAAGCTATATTGAATTAATAACACAATTTTTCCAGACTTTCTGGTTACATGTGGTTAAATAAGATGCCTCTAAGTAAAAGAGGTATCCTGGACTGTCAAAGCCTTGTTGGTGCATTTTTAGGAAACTCAGAAAATGATGACTATAACATCTGAAATTCAAAATATTTTGCAAGTCAGGTTGTTTTCAAATCTCTGCTTTCAGTAAAACTGAAGGCAGATCTAATTGAGTTGTCAGATGACAGATCATCAATATTTATAACTAATAATAAAATAGAACAATTATAACAATATAATGTAATAAAAATTTGTGAATGTGCTCGCTTGCACGCACACTCTCTCTCTCTCTTTTTCCAAATACCTTATTGAACTCTATTCACCTTTTCACTTAAAGCATTTTCCAATGTCTCTTTGGCAGGTCTAAATTGCCAGCATCATTATTCTTGTGCTTTGGTGCCATTATTAAGTAAAATAAGGATTATGTGAACACAAGCACTGTAATACTGCAAAAGTCAACCTGATAACCTAGACAGCTACTAATTGACTAATGGGCAGGGAGCGTATACTGTGTGGAGACACTTGACAAGGAGATGATTCACATCCTGGGCAGGACGGAGAGGGTAGGCTTGAGATTTATCACTCTATTCAGACCGGTGCACAACTTAAAATTTATGAATTGTTCATTTCTGGAATGCTCCATTTAATATTTTTGGACCACAGTTGACTACGAGTAACTGAAACTGTGGAAAGTGAAACCGCGAATAAGAACTATACGTGCTCTTTCAAGTGTACTACATAGAACAATATGAAAAGCTAACAGGTTAAGCTTTCAAAAGAAGTCTCAACTAATCCCAAGTCATCATCACACAAATCACATTCCACTACCACAATAAAATGAATTAAAAAACAACACTAAAATGATAATTTTAAGATCATACATATGAAAAAATTGTTTAAATGTACTCTTAAAATAAAAAGAGATTTTCAGATCCTGTCCAGTTCTATTTGTAAAATATGTACTGGGTGGAATTAGACCTGAGTTTAAGCACCCTTTCAAACAGTGGCGGCAACAGAGAGAAACCACTAGATGTCAGTGTTACTTTATATTTATTCTCATTTCCCTACATGGTGCAGTGCATGGAAGAACATGCTGTCCAACCAGTTTAATTTCAGACCCTGCCTTAATACCTAAATGAGGAAATAATATTTATAGTGAATAATTTTAACATGCTATACAAATGTAAACTTTTATTACACAATAGTTTCTGTATATTCTCTGTGAGTTACTTATTAGCCTGCTAAAGCAATTTTGTATGATTTTATAGGCCTTTTAAGAGTCAAATGCCAAACAAAACGTATTTCCTATTGCTTTGAAGAAAAAAAATTCCTCTAAATTGTCTTCATATATGTACATAAAGTGAGTTCCTCTTAGAAATACAGCCCTATAACACAGTAATACTAATAGTAAACGAGATCTTGAGAAATTGTCTATGTATTGTAACTACCTGCAACTTACAAACTGACAAATTGGGAACTACCCGGTATTCTATTTTTAAAGACTGCAGGGAAGGAAATCATCACTCAGGAAGTTCTTTTTCCCCTCTAATCTAAATCCCTCCTGGTGAAGTTTAATGCCATTTCCTCCAGTGTGAACCTTTCCAGTGAGGATGAAGAAATAAACACCATCTTCATGTAGAGAATAACCCTTTACATCCTGGAATATATGTGTATAAGGCTCTTGTGAACGACAAAGTGGCTCTCAATGAGGGAGGCAGCAATGAACAACTGTCAGGTAAAGTAATAATAGCCCAAAAGTTGAAGCTTAAAGAGACTCTCTAAAAAAGTTTTCTGTAATGTAGAGACCTGACTTTAATGTAAAGATATGGGTTCTTATCACCACTTTACTCCGCTAGCATTCTAGGTTACCTTAGAGGGCTGGATTAAATGAAATAGTGATTGGGCACCTACTATGAGCAAGGTACTTTAATTAATTCTTATAATCAAAACAATCCGCCTGCAAGGTAGGAGAGTTGATCATTATCACTGTTACCATTATGATTATAACTATTTCCAAATAAGAAAATGGAGGATCAGGAAGGTTGATTACCTTGCCCAAGGGCACACAGCTGGTAGGAGCCTTAGCTGCGTTTTCAGTTCTATCAGGGCTAGTACAGTACACCTCTGTTCTTCAAGTTCTTCAAGCTTTACAGAGATGGGCTCTAAAAAGGAAACATAAAAATAGAAGGTGAGTGGGTTTCCTCATCCAAGTCACTTCTCTTCCCTTAACCTTAACATAGGTAATCCAAAATTACACTGTGTAAATTAATATCTGATATCCAGCTGCTCTGTTTCTACACTAGGGGTGTAGGTGCTCAAGTATAAGAAAGTAGTACTTCATAGTAAGTATCATTACATATTAAATGGTTACCAAGGAAAGCTGTGAAATCTAATACTGTCCATCTTTAAAAATAAAAATATATTCACAATCATTTGGGGTGGTCAAATATAGCCCTACTTGAAGTCATGGCATAAACTAGAAAGGCCCATTTATCCAAGCCCTGACTGATCTTAAACACTAATGAGTAGGTTGTCCTTTGCCTCTGCAATACAAATACCTGTTATCTACCTCTCTCCCTGCTTTCCTTCCTTTTCTTTTTCTTCCTCTTCGTCTTTCTTTTTCTCTTCTTCCTTTCTTTTTGAAACAACCAGAGGTGACGTTGGGGGAGGGGATAACGGGAAAATGGGAGAAAGGTACAAAACTTCTAGTTATAAAATAAATAAGTTTGAGGGATGTGGGGATGTCAGGATAGCTCAATAAGTTGAGCATTTGCCTTGCAATCCCGAGGTCCAGGGATCAAGTCCCTGCCCCAGCCCTCGTAAACCCGTATACCAAACTCAGCACAACTGGTAACCACTGGAATGGTGGCAAAGGTTCTCGCCCTCCATGTGGGAGAAAAAAATAAGTTTTGGGGAATGTAATGTTCAGGACCATAACTATAATTCATAATACCATGTTGTATATTTGCAAGTTGCTAAGAAAGTAGATCTTAAAAGTTCTCATCACAAGAAAATAATTGTAACTGTGAGCTTATGGATGCTAACTAAACTTATTGTGTAATAACTTTGTAATATATATATATCAAATCATTACACTGTATACCTTAAACTAAAATAATGTTATGTGTCAATTATATCTCCATAAAAATGAGGAAAATTTTAATAACAAAACAATCAGACATTCATTGCAAAGAAAATTTAAACACTACGGGCACATGGAAAGTAAAGACAGTAAAGTTCTCACTAGCCATCTCTCCACTCTCTCTCTCCAAGCGGTAACCACTGATAATAATTTGATGCATATCCTTCAGGATATATTCTATGCATTTAACAAAGAAAAAGAAAGGAGAGGAGTAGAGAGGGACAAAAGAGAGAAGGGAAGGAGTTATTTTTACAGAAGTGAGATAATGTTGTTCATATTGTTCTGTAGCCTGTTTCCTTCAAACAAAACTATCTCATAGACATCTAATGTTTATACGTTCTTTTAACAGCTGCACAGTATTTGTTAACATTGAAGTACACCATAATTCGTTAACCATTACAAACTGTCTCCAATTTGTTCTTATTCCAAGCTTAGCTGCAGTTAAGTCTTTGTTCATACACTCGTATCTTTTTGCACTTAATGTATTTCTAGGGACAGGTTTCTGCAAGGGGGATTGCTTAAAGGAATGGCAATTCGAGTTTTGATAGGCCCTTTGAAATTGTCCTTCAAAAGTTTCTAGGAAGTTACAGTTTAGTTTGGCTCTATTTTTTATTTTTTTTTAATCCTTATGTAAATTATAAACCATTCTTATATCCACAAAACAGGCAGATAGGAATGATGAACAGAAAATACACGAAGGCTTAAGGATCATCATTTTAGGACACTTTCTACATCCTCCTATCAACATTTTGTGAAATTGGGGATGCCGGGATAGCTCAGTGGGTTGAGTGCTTGCCTTGCTGCTGCAAGGTTGGGGGATTGAGTCCCATCCCCGGCCCCTACAGACCCATATGCTGAACTGGGGCATGCTTCCCACGTGGGAGTCTCCTGGTTTGGTTCCCACCCTGCTCAGCCCATGTCCACCTGTGTGAAATAAAACTGTCAAAACTAATTATGTGCAGCTCTGGGAACTGCTCTGGGATCTCCCCCTTCTCTCTGTTTCACTCTGTCAAACAATAAAATAAATTGTGTGTGTGTGTGTGTGTGTGTGTGTGTGTGTGTGTGTGTGCGTAAAATTTTTGCTTTTTCCCATGGTGCAAAAGTGGAAAGCATGAAGTTGGTTTGTTTCCTTTTTAAAAAGTATTTTTAAAAGCAATTTTAGGTTCACAGCAAAATTAAGAGGAAGGTGCAAAGATTTCTAATATATTCCCTGCTCCCACTCATGAGTTGCCTCCCCCATTATCATCATCCCCCTTCAGAGTGGTACATTTGTTATAATTGATGAACTTTTATTGACATATCATAATCACCCAAAGTCCATAGTTTACATTAAAGTTCTGTCTTGGTATTGTATACTCTCCGTAGAGTATACAGGGGCAGATATACGACACATGTCCATTATAGTAGTATCAGAGAGTATTTAATTGCCCTGAAAATCCTCTATACTCCACTGATTCATCCCCTATCCCTAACTCCTGGCAACTACTGATTTTTTACCATAACCATGGTTTTACTTTTTTTTAGAATGTCATATGGTTGAACCATACAGACCACAGCCTTTCAGACTGGTTTCTTCTGTGTACTCATATTTTCATGGCTTGGCAGCCCATTTCTTCTTAGCACTGAATATCCCAGTGTTGGAAGTACCACAGTTTATTTATCCATACACCAAAGACATCATGGTTGCTTCCAAGTTCTGGCATTTATGAACAAGCCTGTCAGAAATATCTGTGTGCAGGTTATTTTCAACTCCTCTGGGATAATACCAAGAGGTGTGATTGCTGGATCATATGGTTAAGCGTTATGTTGAGTTTTGTAGAAAACCTACAAATTGTCTTCCAAAATGGCTGTACTATTAGGCATTCCCACCAGTAATAAAGAAGAGTTCCTGTTGCTCCACATCCTCATCAGCATTTGGTGCTGTCAGTGTTCTGGATTTTCACCATTCTAATAGGTGTTATTTCATTGTTGTTTCAGTATGTTGTAGAGCATCTTCTCATACACTTATTTTTCCACCAGCATAATCTTCTTTGGTGAGGTGTTTGTTATGGCCTTTGGATCATTTTATAATCAGGTTGTTCTTTTTTTTTTAAGAGTTCTTTGTATATTTTGGATGACAGTTCTTTATCATTTGTGTCTTTTGCAAATATTTCTTCCCAGTCTGTGGCTGGTCTCATTCTTAACATTGTGTTTCTCAGAGTAAAAGCTTTAAAAAAAATTTTTTTTTAAGATTTATTTTATTGTTTTTGACACAGAGAGAGACAGAAAGAAGGGGAAGGGCCCAGAACAGTCTCCACAGCTGTATGTCATCAATTTTCAACATAGTTTCATCCCACACAGGTGGAGGGGGGAACTTGTAGGGGGGGAACTTGTAGGGCGGGAACTGAGCTGGGGGCCTCCCATATGGGAGACATGGCTCCACAAGCTGGGAGCCAAACCGGTGCTTCCCACATGGGACTCACCCCAGCAAGAACCAAACTGGGGCCACACCCCAGTTCAGCCTATGGATCTACATAGGCTGGAGCTGGGACTCAATCCCCAGACTCCAGGGTTGCAAGACGAGCGCTCAACCCACTGAGCCATCCCAGCATCCCCAAAAGCTTTTCATTTTAATGAAGTCTAGATTATCTTTTATTTTTCATGAATTGTGCTTTTGGTGTTGTATCTAAAAATTCATTACTCTACACAAGTTCATCCAGGTTTTCTCCTGTACTCTCTTCTAGGAGTTTTATAGTTCTGCATTTTTACATTTAGGCTATAACCTATTTTGAGTTTATTTTTGTGAAGGGTGTAAATTCTATGTTTAGATTCATTTTTTGCACATGGATATCAAGTTGTTCCAGCACCATTTGTTGAAGAGACTGTCTTTTCTCCATTGTATTGCCTTTGCTCCTTTATCAAAAATCAGTTCACTCTATTTATGTAGGTCTACTTCTGGGCTCTGTAGTCTATTCCATTGATCTATACGTCTATTCTTTTGCCAGTACCACACTATCTTGATTATTGTAGCTTTAAATTAAGTCTTGAAGTTAGGTAGCATCTGTCCTCCAATTTTGTTTTTTTATACTGTTTGCCATTTTTGGTCTTTTGCCTTTCCATATAAACTTTAAAATCAGTTTGTCAATATCCACAAAATAACTTGCTGGAATTTTGACTGGTGTTGCATTTAATCTCTAGATCAAATTGGGAATAAGTGACATGTAGACAATATTGTTGGCTTTTTTTTTTTTAGGTAAAATTTATATATACAGTGAAGATCACATATCTAAATCATATAATTCAATAGTTTGTGCAAATGTAATACAGAATATTTATATCAACACAGAATGTTTCCTTATATCCAAATTCCATGAATATTCTCATACACATCTTTTTATGGACATGTTTTCAGTTCCTTCAAATAAGTACCCAGGAGTAGAATTTCTGATTGATAGAGTAATTTTATATTTACCTTAATAAAAAATTACCATATAGATGGTACCATGTTATAGTCACACTAACACTACATGAAGTTTTAGATATTGACAGTCATGCCCCAAGATTTGGTATGAAATGATATATTATTATGAATTTAATTTGCAATTTTCTGACAATTAATGATGTTTGAGCATTTATTCTTATATTTTCTTTTGTGAAGCATTTGTTCAAGTGTTTTTTCCATTTTTAAATTCTTGTTTGGTTTTTAACCATTGATTTGTAGTTCTTTCTTTTTTTTTTTTAAGATTTATTTATTGTTTTTGACAGAGAGAGAGAGATAGAGTCAGAGACAGAGAGAATAGGGAAGGCCCAGAACAGTCTCCATAGTTGCACATCATCGGTTTTTTTACATAGTTTTATTCCACAGGTGGGCGGGGCTGCACAGGGCAGGAACTGGGCTGGGGACTCACCCTGGTGAGAACTTAACTGGGGGCACTCCCCAGTTCAGCATATGGGTCCACACGGGCCGGGGCCGGGATTCGATCCTCTGTCCCCGGTGCTGCAAAGTGAGCGCCTAACCCACTGAGCCATCCCGGCTTCCCGATTTGTAGTTCTTTAGATATTCTTTATATAAGTCTTTTCTCAGATCCATGTATTATAGTTTCTCAGTCTACGGCTTACAATTTTATTTTATTAATGGGTCCTTTAGATAAGAATTTTTTTTTTAATTTTGACAAAATCAAAATTATAAATTTTCCTTTTATGTTTAGTGCTTTTGTCTCCTGTCTAAGAAATCTTTGCCTACCTATGATCTCAAAGACATTCTCCTATATTTTCTTCTGGAAACTTTCTAGTGTTAGCTTTTAGGTTCAAATATAAAGTGTGTATCTCAATTTCTGTGCATGGTATGAAGTAGGAGCTAAGGCTCATATTTTTCTCTGTTTATCCAACTGTTCCAGTACTATTTGTTGGCATAAAGGTGCAGTTCTTCCTTACTTTCCTTTATCTACAGTATTATTCTCTATTTTATTCCTGATATAATCTGTGCTTCTTTCTTTTTTTATTAACTTCGCTAGTAGTTTGTAAATTTTATTAGTCTATTCAAAGAAATAACTTTTGGCTTTTTAAAAATTTCTTTATTGTTTTCTATTTGACTGATATCTACTCTTGTCTTTTTTTTATTTCCTTCATATATTGAAATACTTTACTTAAATTATATATGTATATATGGTTTAATTTGTTCTTTCTATAGCAATCCAAAGTGAAAAGTTACATTGATTTTATGTCTTTTATTAAAATATAAGTATTAAAAGTTTATTATCTCTAAGCATCAATATAGCAATGATCCACATATTTTGGTATGTTATATGTTCATTATCATTCATTTTGAAGTAGTTCCTAATTTCCTTTTCTCATTTCTATTTTTGACCCACAGTTTGTTCAGCAGTCTTCAAAATATCTTATCATTAAGTTTTAATTTAACTCCACTGTGTAAGAAAATAACTTCGTAAAATTTTAATTCTTTGAAATTTGAGACTTATCTTTTGGTCCAGCATATGATCTAATTTGATGTACACTGTATGTGAATTTAAAAAGAATATTTACTCTGACTTTTTTTAGATAACATTCTATAGATGCCAATTAAGTTGAGATGATTGATAATGTACACATATTCTATATTTTTAATTTTCCATCTAGTTTTTCTATCAATAACTGAGATAGTGATCTTAAAGTCTTTGTGATTATGGGTTTATTTGTCTCATTTGTGTCAGTTTTTACTTCATGTCTCTTGAAGCACTTTTATTAACTGTGTACACATTTATGATTATGTCTTCCTATTGAATTGATCTTTTCATTACTATGAAATGCTTTTAAATTCTAGTAATATTCTGCTGCTCAAAGTCCACATTTGTCTTAATATGGCCACATCATATTCTTTTTGCTCAGTTTGCATGATAGATTTTTTTCACTTCTATTTTCCATCTGTCTCTCTATATTTAAAGTGTACCTCTTATAGGCTGTATATGGTTGAATCTTGCTTTTCCATGCTATTTGGCAGTATGTCTTTAATTGGTATTCAATTTATATACATTTAATATTGATAAAGTTGAATTTAGGTTTACCATAGGCTGCATATGGTTGAAATTGCTTTTTTACGTTATTTGGCAATATCTGTCTTTTAATCAGTGTTCAGTTTATTTACATTTAATATTGATATAATTGGATTTAGGTTTACCCTTTGATATAATGAATTTAAGTTTACCATTTTGCTATTTGTTTTCTATTTGTCCCATCTTCTCCCCTTGTTTCTCCTTTCCTAGTTATTTTTGTTTAATCACACATTTAAAGCATTCATTTTAACATTCCTATGACTTTAACTCTACTTTTTTGTATTTTTAAGTGATTGCTCTAGGTATTATAATATGCATTCTTAACTTATCACAGCCTGCTTAGTGTGAATATATCACTCCTTCATACAAAATGTAAAAACCCAGCAACAGGGAAGTACCAGGATGGCGCAGCATGTTAAGCACTTGCTTTGCAGCCCCGGGGTCTGAGGATCAAATCCTGGCCCCAGCCCATGCAGACCCATATGCTGAACTGGGGTGTGGCCCCAGTTTGGTTCTCACCAGGGGGAGCTTCCTATGTGGGAGGCCCCCCCGGTCCCTGCTCTGGCTCAAGGGGGCATGCCTCCCATACATGAGGGCCCTGCCCAGTTCTTACCCTGCACAGCCTTCCGCCCACCTGTGTGGAATGAAACTATGTCAAAAACTGATGACATGCAACTATGGAGACTGCCCTGGGCCCTCCCCACTCTCTCTGTCTCTGTCTCTCTCTCTTTCTAGCAAAAACAATAAAATCTAAAAACAAAAAAACAAAAATCCAGCAACAGTAACATATTATATATCCCCTATATTATAAATTCTAAAATACAGTGTTATAATTTTTGCATTAAACAATTATTTATTTGTTTTAATTGGAAGAAAAATATTTTATACTTACCCACTTTTTAAAATTCTATTTCTGGTGCTTTTTATTCCTTCTGTTGATCTGAGTTTATAACTGCCATCAGTTTCTTCCAGCCTGAAAAGTTTCCTTTAACGTATCTTCTAATTCAGCATTTACCTTCACATCTGAAAGGTATTTTTGCTGGATGTAGAATTCGGGATTGACTGAATTTATCATTCAGTACTTTAAAAATGTTATGTTGTCTCTTTCTCTATTGTCTGCTGAAAAGTCAGTAATTATCTGTATCATTGTTCCCTTATGGGATGTCTTTTTCCTCTGATGACTTTTCAGTTCTCTTTATACTTGGTTTTCAGAAACTTGGCTAAGCTGTGCCTAGATGTAATTTTTCTTTGTACTTACCTAGTAAGGGGTTTGCAGAGCTAGTGGGATCTATAACTTGATGTTTTCCATCACATATGGGAAATTTTCATCTATTTTTTTTCAATTAACTTTTTCTCTTTTCTCTTTCCTCCTTCTTACAAGAACTAATTATATGCATGTTCGACTGTTTGATACTTTTCCACTGGAACCTAAAGTTTCTTTCACATACTTGTAAACTTTTTTCTCTCTATTCTTCTGATTGGATAGTTTCTATTGATGTCTTTAAATTTCCTAACGTTATAGTGCCCTTCAGCCTATCTGGTGAATTTTATTTCAAATATTATTCTTTTCAGTTCTAGAATTTTCATTTGGTTCATTTATATAGAGTCCATTTCTCTGCTGCAATTTTCCTTGTCTGCTCATTATTATCTCACCCTTTAAACAAATATATTATAAATATATTAAACAATATATTTAAATGAACACATTATAGTGTAAAAGTCCTTATAATGTCTGGGTCATCCTGTACTACTATTTGGTCACATTTTTATGTTTCTTCATTATGTCCAGTAATTTTTCATTGTATACTGGACATTGTAGAGACCACATTATAGACACTGATTTCTCTTATTTTTCTCTGAACTGTATTACTTTATTCTAGCTGACAGTTAAATTAGTGACTGATCACTTTGAACTTGACTTGGTTTGATGCTCTGGTGGGTTCTGTTTAAATTTTGTCAATAGTCCTAGGGCAAACTCCTTAATTATGATATCTAGTCTTTATACCTAAGGCATGACTTCTCTAGAGTGTGGAAATCTAGAAAACTTACCAACCTTCTCAAACTTGGCAGAACTCAAACTCTAATTTCTGCCTCCATTCAGTGGACAGGAGCTGAAATCTCTGTTCTGTTTCTTCAGTCTCCCAGCCATAGTTTTTCACTGGATTCTAAGGAGTCTCTCCTGCACATGTGCAGTTCAGGGAGCAGCCAAGGATTAAAGAGGATGATACATGCAGGTTTAAGTTCCTACTTCCTCTGTGGTCCCTCTTTCTTGGATTTTTACCCCTCAATTTCCATTTACTGTGATAGCCCCAAATTCCATTCTCCAAATCCTCAGGCCAACAAGACTGAGGCTTTCTGCTTGAGTTCACGTGGACTATAGAGTACTCCTGGGAAAATACATCAATATATTGATCTTATCTAATGTAGCTCCTTATTTTGAGAATCCAATTCCTTCCAGTTTCTGCCTGCTTTGGTCTCTCTCCAATACATTTAAATAGCGATCTTAATATTTTATCTAGGGTTTATAATTGCTATCTATAGGACGGGTAGCCTGATATGGGCTATTCCACCCTGATCAGAATCAGAATATATACAAGTACCTTTTTCAGTTGATTTCACCTAAGTGAGAGCTGTCTTCTGCACTTTCAGCAAAAATGGCAACAGTTGGAAATTTGGAGACAAGCCTTTCATTTTTGAATCACTGGTTTCCTACTTGTAGATCATAATTGCTTTATTAAAAGGTAGATGATGTCACCCTAATAAATTTAACAATTAAAAAAATGTAGATGCTCCAAAGACAGAAAAAAATGTTGTTTTCCCTGAGACAATCTCAAGTGAAACACCATGTCTGCTTTTGTTTAATTTTGTGTTTGTAATAGAGAGAAACTTAGGACCTCAGCCTTCTAAAATTGTATGACCTAAAAGATATGTTTACTATCAATGTGGTCTTGCAGTTTTTTATTTTTTGTTTTTAAAAATTCAGATGTTTATTTATTTATTTATTTATTTATTTATAATATTTTTGACTGAGAGAGAGAAAGAGACAGAGAGAGAAATGAACTGGGTGGGGGCTCCCCAGTTCAGCCTATGGATCCGCCCGGGCCGGGGCCGGGATTCGATCCCTGGTCCCCGGCACTGCAAAGTGAGCGCTCAACCCACTGAGCCATCCCGGCTTCTCTAAGACCTTGCAGTTTTACAAACATTCCCTTGAATACATCCCCATGACTGACCATTCATGTAAATAAGGGGAGCGTTGTTTAAATTAGTTTTACTGAGTATACTGGACAGATTATTAAGGGAAGAACAGCCAGGTAAAAGAATTCAGTGAGCTGAGAAAGGTGGTGTGTTTGTTTTGTTAGGATGTAGTTTAGAGATTCCTCATTGGAATGGCCCATGCCGAAGAGTTCCGGGTGGGTGCCATGCCACACAGGAAACAATTGTCGCCTGCCTCTGGGAGTAAGCCAGAGAGCTAACAAATTCAGTGTGCTTTGAAATGCCTCATCAACATGCCTTCTGCAGGGCCTTCCCTCTGCTGGGTCACTGACCTTCGCAAGTGCACAGTCATGGCCCACCACCTGACAGGCAGGAGAAGAAGGCAGACAACGGACGGGAAGGACACAGGCACAGGGGGGGGAACACACTCATTCAAGGGATTTATTGGTCAAGATGTCATGTCCTATGTCCACTCCAGAACGCAAGTGACAGTGTTTCAACCATGTATATAAGGCTGAATAAACATAACAAATGATTATTGTCAACATAGAAATATCCCTGAAAATAATGTTTTGTGGCATCATGCTCTTTGCCATAAAAATTTTCACCCAGTTCTAAAAGCTTTAGGTCATTAAAATTGATTACAGTGTCATACAACCTGATGTCAAAGGCATTTCAGTCTCCAGAAACAGCCTCATATAGTGGTTATAATCAGGGGGGAAAATTGAATTTGGGTCCTGCGTTTGTCATAAAGTAGCTGTGTCACTTGCTGCAAACTATCTATCTCTGTCCCTATATCAAGTAGGTGCTCTCATAGTACAGTAATCCCATTTTCCTGATATTTTAGGACATCTGTGTTTGTTACTGTCTCTTTACATTCTCAGATGAAGCTTCTTGCTCCAGAAGGTTAAAAACTGTGTTAACACAGTGATATTCACAATGAGCTCCTGGAACTCTGAACGTTCCCTCAGTTTAGTAAGTTGCCCTAGTATTTTTTAACATATTGGAATTCCATGTTGGCTTTTATTTAATTTTATTTTCAAAGGGGTCCATTAATAGAGATAAAAAGCATTTAGAAACTCTTTATCAAGTATGCACTTTTTACCTCCAAAGGTCTATAAATCTTGTAATAAAAAGGGAATGCACAAATATATACCATTTATTTGATAAACATTTTTCTGAGGCTCCTATGATGATTAAAGTACATGATTTAATTCTTGACCAAAATACTATTCTGAGAGAAAAATAATGTACTACAGATGCATTTGGAAAGACACATATGTTCTGTAAAGCCTCGTCTGGAGTGGAGCACTGTCCTCAATTGCATACACACCCCTTCCCACTATAGAGGTGGTTCAGCAGAGTGATGTCAGCTGATTTTGTCCACAGTTCATAGTCTTACCACCCTCATCTGGTTACATCAGCCTAAAGGCATTTCAAAAATGGCTTCTTGCCTACCAGACCACCCCTAAGTGCCTCACAACCTATTTTGCTTCTTGGAGAACCTCTCCTGATTATCAGCCGTTGAGGAAAATTAATCTAATTTTAACACTAACTGAACCCAGGCATGATTCTGTGCATAAATCTGCAGAAAGAATAATCATACAATGTATTTTAAAGCCAAATAAAAGTAACTTCTGTTACTGATCATTGAGAAGTAATCTTTGTCACTGCTTCCTTCTATACATAAATACAAGGTAACTAAAGAGATAACGTGTGTGAACAATCTGCAAGTGGGTTCCTAAATTCACAAGACATATGTGATTTTTATAGTGGCTTTCACTCAAGAACTTACTCCCATTATATGTTAGTAATTATTTTTATCCCCACTTTGCAAAAGTAAAGAAATTTTATCCTGCGGGATGACATGAAATTCATTTTAAGAGCTAGGTAACTGTCCTTCACTGCTAACAAGAGTTGCTCTCTATGAGAGAGCAAAGTGTCTGACTTTATGACAAGCAATGGAAGAGCATCATTGTGTTTAATATATGAGGGCTGTCCGGAACGTATACAGCGATGTAATATGAAAACCAGAAGCATTTATGGTTGGATTTTTTTCCAGGCAGCCCTCATATTTTACTCCCCAGATACAAAGGTGCTGAATTACCCTCTAGGAGGTTTTTTCACTTTGTTGCACAAAAATTTACATTTCATTCATATAACCAAAATTTAACAAAATCATATGCTGAACACTTTACACAGTTAGGTTTTTTTGTTAGTTTGCTTGCTTGTTTTTAAGATATACTTTTAGTTTGTTCTTGACTTTTAAAGTATTTTCTAGCTGGGGGTTAGAGGAGCCACGTTTAAGTGTAATAGAGATGATTGCTAGACAGAATTCTGAGGGAAGTGAGTGTAACCACCCCACCCACTTCATCAGAAGCTTCCTGTGTGAGGTGGGACTTGAGTCATATTAATTTGTCCCAGACCATACTAAAATTAAGCTGTTCAAGACTGAAACATTCCATGAATTCAGTTATGAGGAGGAATTTGTTCAGCCATGTTATGGATTCGTATTTCTCTCCTCTCCCAAGAAGGTCTGGGTATCCTTATAAGGCAGAGCGTCTCTGTTTCCCACAGTGTGGAGAGCTAAATAAATATTCTCTCACAGTGAATGCAGAGGTAACTTTTTTAATAGATTAAAAAAAAAAAAAAAAGAAGAAAGCAGTTCTAAGAGTCCATCACTGTTTCAGCATCCCCATTCAGAGAGGGGGCTTTTGTCTCTCTCTCAGTGGGAGCTGCCATTTTAATGGGGCCTCCAGCAGGGCCTACTTTGATGATGTGAAGTAGGCCTGGAAGAATTGAGGGGTTTTTTTCTTTTTCTTTTTTTTAATTTTATTTTTTTTAGATTTGGGTTAATTTAACATACTGGCTTTCAAGTGAATGATATTTAAAATGTGAATCCATGATAAATGTCCCTCAGAAACAACTACTAGATATAATTTCAGCAATTTCTCATTTCTGAAGCTCTTTCATATGAAAACCAATCCCTTGAAGCACCAAGAGTCCCACCTCTATCTATTTGCAAAGATAAAAATCTGGAGACTTCATTCTTTAAAAATATGCCCAGGCATACATGCCCACATATTTGGACTCAAACATGCTAAGTGGTAGGTGAAACATCTTCCAAAAATTGCTTTAGCTGATTGGTGATGCTAAGTCACGATTGGGAAAACTTTGTATTATAGTAATTCTGAGGTTTCCCTTTGGCCTGAGTCAGAAGCACAGAGGTAATGGGGTACTGCCCTCATCCCAAAGCCTCAGGAATGCCAAAGCTGCTCTCCACTCCCTCGCCCCACGGGAGATTCCAGCCTCCCTAGGCACACTTTCTAGATAAAACTGCTGCTCTGATTAACCTGGCCTGCAGGCCCTGCCCCGGCCCGCCCTCCAGCACCCACGGCCCTCCGGTCACACACTGGCTGCGCCTGGCAGCTGCACGCCCAGATGCCAACCGCTGGAATGTGTTTCAGGTTCCCGCGCCCCTGCCTGGCTGGCTTCGGCCTGGGGGAAGGCGCTCCCGGCCTCGCCGCTCCGGAGCTGGGCTGCAGGGGAACTGTTGTGCGCTCAGTTTACAGATGAGCCGTTCACTCTTTCAGGAACTGTTTCCTGCACTCATTGCGCGTGGGATGCACGCCCTGAGCTCTTTGTAGGGCTACCGGACCACAGTTCTCAGCTTACATTTGTTTTGTAAATGGCTGCTCTCCTTAACTGAGTTGACAATGGAGTGGGGGAAAAAAGAAAAATTGTCCCTGTAAAATAATTTGAAGTTCAGCTTTGCATTTCCCCAATAATTGTGTTTGTTGTCTGGGGGGTGAGAGTGGGAGTGGAAATATCCGAGTCATCCTTATAGCTGCACTTCTTGGAAGTGACTATGGAGTCTTGCAGGCAGTCTGACTTGTGTTTGTGTCAGACATGAAGTTTTAATTCATCACATGTAATAAAATTTGGTATCACTTCATTGGTGTCTAATCAAAATATTAATTCCGATTTTTCGTTTGCTGGGGGTATTGGGTTGTTTGGGGGGAGTTATTCTTGTTTTTTGTTTTTGTTTTCTCATGTATCCATTTGTTTGCTTCAACGGAAAGTCCAAAGATTCTCCTGTCTGCCAATGTAGTCTTAGAATATAAAAATATGAGATCTTCTACCCTCAAGTGCTTGGATAATGATTTAAAAATCATTTTACCTCTCTTTGCCTTTTCTTTGCTTCTGATAGAAAATTACAATGACAATAGAAAATTACAATGACAGATTCAAGAGCCTAGGAAACATCTGAGCCAGGAATGAAAAATCAGGTACTAAAGACCCAGTTTTACACACAATTCACTTTTGGAGAAAACATGAAAAAGTAGATATCCACTTATAAAGTACAATCTTGAGGGTAGATATGCTCTACCTTTTAAAATATTAATTATAAATGTATGACCTTCTTGTAAAGAAAGGATACAATACATAAATGTTTAAATAAAAAATGAACATTTCCCAAATAATCACTTACAAATCTGAGTATCCTTCCAGTCTTTTAATATACACAGATGTATATAATATATATGTATTACATATGCACATATAAATGGATATATATATATATAATATCTATATAGAGAGGATTTATTCTGTTAAATATTATTCTGTAAAACTTCCTTCTTTTTACTCAAAAATATATATCATGGACAATATATGTTAGTTTTTAATGGTTCTATAATACCCCAGAGTATCAATGTATGGTGATTTATTTAATCCTTCATTTATTTATGGTCATTTAAGTTATCCTAAATTTTTTAGTAATACAAATAATGCTGCCATAGACATCCTTGTATTTACATCATAAAATTTAAGTATATTGTATTTAGATGCACTTGCCTCTGCGGAAACTGAAACGAACTATCAACTGGGCAAACAGAAAGCAAGACGTGAAGTGCAGGTGTTGCATAAAATATAAAGCTGCAAGTTGCAAAGCAGTGGGTTGCAACTGGTTTATAGAAACAGAAAGTGGACTCATTAAAAGTTGCATTTGGGTGTGTAATGTATTATTTTTCACAGTCATGAGACTCTTTGTTCTCACAAAGAATATGTTCTTTCAGATAACATACCTATAGCTGTACAAGCTGTTTCCAACTTTGTAACTAAACTGCCTGTGGAATTGGATCTACCATGTAACTTTGAAATACTGATGAGGAGGACAAAAATAGTCATAGAGTTCTCTGCAGCTAAAAAGACTTCAGTGGTTTCTAAAACCAGTAGCCATATTTGTCTCTATTTCTCAAGGCCTAAAATTGAAAATTAAATTTATTTTTACTTCAGTTTCATCTCCTCGCTATTTTACTTCCTTTTATTGTATATTCTTTTCAAAGATCTTTCATATTCTTATTAATTGGGTCTAGATTTTTTACTTTATCCAATCAATTATTAATATACTTTGGTATATCATAGAGCTCAATAATTTTCAGTAAACCAGGAAAAAGTCATCACTATTTGCTCTCTGTGTCAATGAATCTTTTATATTCATTCATTTTTTATATTGTTAAGTCATTTTACAAATAATTTATAGAAATAAAGCATAGGAAAAAAATTTTGTTAGAAATTTTAATAAAAAATAAACATAGCAAATTCAAATTTAAATTCCATATTTTTCTGCTTTTGAAGGCGTATATGCCCAAAATGGACGATGTCTTTAAAATTCAACCAAATGTTTACCACCTGTCATGCAGAAAACTGGGTCATAGTTACAGCGTGAATACTGCTTTGGATTTCTAATACCTCTTTAATCCATTTTAGCTTGTAGGTATTCCTGGTTATCATTGTGTTTGGAATTATCAAAATGCCTGAAACATATATCTAAGAAAAAAAAATCTATCACATTGTTTTCTGCACTGGATAGAAATGGATTTTAACAGATTATTGTCTGCACATAACTGGAAACCAAATGTTGTATATTTCCAGGAATCATCCAAAATCTTACAGTGTTTAGCTGTTTTAGTTTCTGTATGAGTATGAGCACAAAGTATTACATTTCAGTGATCTTCCTGCTGTAAGAGATATGTAATCTCTAATGCCTACTTTCTTTCCAGGACAAGCAGTCCTGATACTATGCTACTAGCACTCCCGGGATTAAAGTTTATGGGACCCTTAACCAGGTTCTGAAGGATTGAGCATGGGTCTCTTCCTCATTCATATGGAACTTTCTCGTGGGAATCAGAGTCCCTTGCTCCCTGATGCTGTATCAAAAGCTTATTATTCTTCCCTTTCCCTGTTGCCCTTTGCCCAGGCCTCCCCTCTTTTTCTTGCAAGCGGTCGGATTATTAAAGGATTTTGTGAGTTTGTCATACAAAGGTGATTCAAAATCACTTTGAGACCAGATTAATTCCTTCCATGGAATAATTTAATCGACATTAATCAGAAAAGAAACTATAAACCATTTTCAGATTAAAGGCAAAATCTAAGATGTCACAATGGTTATCCATAGAGACTTGGGGCCCACCATTTGGTCTAGTGGATAAAGCTCTGGACTGGAAGTTCAAATGCTGGTGCTTCCATCTACCAGCCAGGTGACCTTGAGCCACTCTCTTAACCCCTGAACCTCAGTTTTCTATCAGTAAAATGAGCATAAAACCCACTTCACAGTGTGATGCCAACAATTAAATAAGATTAAAGGAGAAAATTTCTATAAATGCACCCCACAGTGCCTCGTCCTCTGTAGGAGGAACTCTTAGTGTTTATGAGTTATAAATCTTTTAAAAACCAATTTGGGGACTAATAAATCCACCTATTGTACAAAATTTATTAGCCATTCCAAAGTTCCAAAATTTTCTTTAATTTATAATAAAAATTTTTTGTTCTTATATAATCCTATTTTAGGTGACATGTTATGGTTTTATGGAAAGTAACCAGTAAAGGTATAACCAATTTTATATTTATATAATTTTATTAGGTTTTTGTATATCCTAATTTATTTATTAATGAAGTGAAAAGGAAATATAGGCATCTGATTGCTGAAAGAGAAAACAATTTCTTTAAATAAAATTCTTAAGTGCCAATTTCCGTTTTTCCAGCATATCCCTTTTTATGGAATGACTGTAGTCCTAAGTCAGGCCATACAGATGTGTTTTACTACATTTGAGTCCCAGCTACTTTGGGGAGCTAGTTTTCAACCTTGAAACTCAATCAAAGACCATTTGAAATTAAGGCTGCTGTGTATGATTCTTTTATCTTATCAGCTCCTGCCCCTTTCTCCTAGCCTCTCTTCTTCCCATTCCTGACCATCCACACCCTAGATTCCCTGGTGATGAACATACTGGGCTTCCCATGATTTGGTCTTTTCCTTTCTTGAACACTGTTTACTGTAGATTTTAGCTCCTGTTTCAGTCTATGCCTCTTTCAGAAGGAACCCCATTCCTCCACCCAGAAATCCTGATCTTTACTTAGAATTTAAATTGTCCATTTAATTCTATCTCTTTTGATCCATTGCTCACCATCATTCCTCCTAATATCCTAATCTTCCGAAAAGTTTCTCCTCCATCATCCCCACCAAACCCCTCCAAAAATAATATATAGTCATACCTTGCTACTCAACTGCTTTGAAGCTCATCAAATTTGGTACTCAGTGCATTCGGACATGAAAATATTTTGTTCTGGTACTTGTAGTTTGTTTAGTACTCGTTGCATAATTCAGAACTTGTAGGAAAATGACCAGAGTTCATTTCCCTCCCTACAGTCACCGATATTTTAAATCCCACTATGGGAAAGCTGGGATGGCTCAGTGGGTTGAGCGCTCGCTTTGAAGCCCCGACGACCGAAGATCGAATCCTGGCTCCGGCCCAGGCGGACCCACATGCTGAACTAGGGTGTGCTTCCCGAACGCGGTGAGGCCCCCAGTTCAGTTCAAAAAAAAAAAAAAATCCCACTATGTCATTTTTTGATTTGTTAGATTCAAACTTCCACATGTACAGAGACATTATTAGCTTCTAATACCACAGTTTGTTGAATGAATGAAATGTTTTTTGGATTCATACCATGATTTAATAATGTAAATACCTTCAGTAATAATATAGTCTGCATATCCATCGCTAGACCCTTAATTGACTCAGTCAAAGTCTATGAATGTCTACTATGTGCCACAACCATGCTAGTCCCCTCCCCACAATGCATTTAGAGCTTTGGGGTCCACTTCCCATGTAGGCATTGGTTACCTTGGTTTGAAGCCTCAGAATCGGTGTAGACAGCATGGGCCACCTTATACTCATTGCCCTACACATATACACGTTAAGGACTGGCAGCTTGAAAGGCATCGAGGGACCTCTATCCCAGTGAAGGTATCAGTGTTCACATGTGGAATGTGGTTGTAAAATGGTGGTAGCATTCAATGCCTTCAAAGGTGGCTGAAACCAACAGAGAAACTGTAGTAAAATCGCATGAGGATATTGGGTGGGAGTTCCCTTTAGAGTCACTTCCAACCTTCTGTGAATCAATTGATGAGATTCCAAAGTTGCTACAGAGCCTGTGTTTAGAGGAAGCTGAAAGAGCTAAATGCCTTGAATTATTACTTAAAATATGACTCAGAGGATTCTATTGTCTGGGCATGGAATTCTGTGCTACCAAAAACGAATTTTGAGAATCCCAGACCCACTTACGGAAAATGGCCTGGACCCTCTCACTTTTTCTCACCTTTCTTATCAGCTCCTGCACATTTCTGTCATCTGGTCTTTCTTCTTCTCATTCCTGACTATCCACACTCCACTTTTCCCTGATGAACGGATTAGGCTTCTTCCGATTTGGCCTTTCTCGTTCTTGAACACTGTTTACTATGTTCAGTTTAGGCCTCTCTCAGGAGGAGGCCCATTCCTCCACCCAGCTTTGCCCTGCCTCTCACAAGTGGAGTCAAACATACGAGTATAGAGAAAAATTCTTTGCACATTAAGCTTTAGTAAAAGCAGACAGCAAGTAATTGAGACCCTCCACATAAATATAAAAAAATAGACATCTGTAGTTTACATGACACATGCTTCTAGGTTAAAGGACAGTATATTACAAACATAAGTGACACTTTCAGAGAAGCATACTGTATATATTATAATTCCTAACATTGTAAAACAAGAATGTTAGAAGTCCCCTAAAGAGAGAAGCGACCATCTGTGGGTTTATGACATGAAGCAGATGGAACAGCATCTGAGAAATACTTAAATGTTTCTTTTCCTGATATTGTCATCAATTAAATCATCACTTGAATAGTCTGAATGTGTTCAAATGCTAAACGACAGTATTTAGGAGGCACCACAGAAATAATGGGGTGCATCAGAATTCACCCCAATGAACTGAGAATCAAATATGTTCTCAGCATATACACGATCTCTTATGTTGTCAAATGTAACCCTGTGTCCTACCCAGGGCAAAGTGGCCATGTGAACCACACCTTTTCCCTCCTAGTTTCTTCTTGATGTCACCATTCTCCTAAATGTCTGGCACAAGATTGTTTTCTCTTTTTTTTTTTTTACATGGCATTCCAAGGTCTTCAAATGGAAAGAATCAAATAAAGGAAACAAAAAATCTTACCCTTTTATCAAAAGAGGCTTTGGATCTATAATGCAATCTGTGGCTATCTTTAAACAAGACAGCTACCAGCTGTACCGTGGACCCTAACTGTGAGCCCTGAGGCCTTGGAATCTGCATTTTAGTATGCTCCACAGGTATTCTTTTGCATACCAAAATGTGCAACTAACAGCCCCAGAATACTCTAGTTTGCTATGAAAAGGAGAAAATGCTCCAAAACAATGTGTTATCATGTTCCTCATGTAAACTTGGAGGTTGAAATGAATAGAATCAGGATATTGTTTTGTTTGTGAGGTTTTGCTTTTTTTAAGGACTGGAAGATATGCAGATAGCTGAAGAGGAAAGCATGCATGATAAAGATCTAAAGAAATGAGTTACACATATCCTCTAAAGAGGAATTAATACAGTAGGACCTATCAGATGAGATAAAAAATACAGTGAATGGGGGAAGCTGGGATGGCTCAGTGGGTTAAGTGCTCACTTTACAGCCCCGGGGATTGAGGATCGAATTCCGGCTCTGGCCCATGTGGGCCCATATGCTGAACTGGGTTGTGCTTCCCATGAGGGAGGCCCCCAGTTCAGTTCTTACCCCCCAGCTGGGCCCCTGGCTCAAGGGGGTGTGCCTCCCATGCAGGAGGCCCCCAGCCCAGTTCCTGCCCTGTGCAGCCCCCCGCCCACCATTGTGGGATGAAACTATGGAGACTGCTCTGGGCCCTCCCCCTTCTCTCTGTCTCTCTCTGCCTCTGTCTCTCTCTGTCTCTGTCAAAAACAATAAAATAATAAAAAAAAATACAATGAATGTTTAAATTTTAAAAGATTATTACAGTAAAAGGTACATCACCATTAATTCCCCTCAAAATATTCACCCTCACTTCAAACACACTTATCCCATCATTCTTGCCACTTTCTGAAGCAGCTCTGGAAGTCCTCTTTTGTGAGTGTCTTTAGTTGCATTTTCATGGCTGCCTCAGTGTTCTGAATCAATTCAAAACATTTACCTTTCACGAGCATTTTGACTTTGGGAAAGAGCTGGAAGTCACACAGTGCCAAATTCAGTGAATAAGGTGGACAAGGACACACTGTAATGTTATTTGACAGGAATTGCCTTACCAGAAGTGACTTGTGACGTGGAGGGTTGTTATGGCGTAAGATGAAACCATATGACCATTTCTCAGACACTCACAGAAAAGGACTTCCGGAACTGCTTCAGCAAGTGGCAAGAATGATGAGCTAAGTGTGTTTAAAGCCGGGGGGTAGGGGGTGGGGGGATTAATGGCAATGTGTCTTTTATTATAACCATTTTTTCATTTAAATATTCACTGTATTTTTTTATTATACCTCGTATACATTTTTATAACTTGGATTAAGCCTGTTCTATGGCATCATATAATTACAATTTTGTGAGAGAAGAATTACTTTGGTGGTAAATCAAAGCAAAACAGTTTCCAAAATATCAAATGTCTTTTCCCACAGACATAATGCACATAAAACTGTTTAGGCAAATTTACCCAATGGACACTGTTTATTAAAACATGTTTTCAGTAAAGCTTCTTTGGACTAGATTGGCTCATAGCAGCTTGAAATAAAATGCCCAAACATTGGAACAGCTGCTTTATAAGTAAAATATCTTGTTACATTTTCATTAACCTACCAACCACTCAGAATGTCTTGTCAGTGTATCACACGAACATATAAAGTCCTGTAAAACTACTCAAAATCTACTAAAATCTAATGAACAGGAATGGATACTTCTCCAAAGACAGTTAACATTTGGCCACAAAATCCTTCCCAGTATCTTTTGCTCATGTTTAAAGAATAAATCAGCTGGTTGATTGGTTGGTTGGTTGGTTGGTTGGTTGGTTGGTTGGTTGGTTGGTTGGTTGGTTGGTTGGTTGTTTTGACCTTGGGCTATAGCTAGCCTCAGAAACCTCTTGAAGCTCCTTGTGATGGCCTGAACTAGCCCTGGGTCATGGGGACCTACCAGACCTCAGAGTGGCATCTGATTTCTCCCACACCAAATGGTCCCACCAGCCAACTCAAAATCCAACAGATTTAGAGTTGTTCTCCTAGAAGGCCCTGGAAAGACATACGGCTACCCACGTAGCCTAATCTAATCAGAAGTTTCAAAGAGAAAAAGACTCTGAATGCACAGACCATTAGCCAAGCCAGATCTAGTTCTTTCTTTTCTGACTTTTGAGGTTATGGTTATCTAATGGAGAATTCTTTTTTTATTTTTTTAAGATTTATATTTATTGTTTTGACAGAGAGAGACAGAGGGAAGGGGGAGGGTCCAGAGCAGTCTCCATAGTTGTACATCTTTAGTTTTTTATATAGTTTCACTCCACAGGTGGACACAGAGCTGCCCAGGGCAGGAACCAAGCCGGGGCCTCCCGCATGGGAGGCACACCCCCGTGAGCTGAGGGCCTCCTACATAGGAAGCTTGCCTAGAGTGGGAGCTGAACCAGGGACCTCCCACATGGGAAGCTCACCCCAGTGAGAACCAAACTGGGGTACAGCCCAGCTCAGCATATGAATCAGCACAGACCAGGACTGGGATACAATCCTCAGACCCCAGGGCTGCAAGATGAGCACTCAACCTGCTGAGCCATTCTGGCTTCCCCTAATACAGAATTCTTAACAAGGGATTTTGTGGGCAAGCTTTGCTGATTTCATAAAATTCTTGACATTATGTGTGAAGATTTTCTGTGTATGCATTTCCCTAAGAAAGTTGTCTATAGCTTCCTACAGTTTCTGAAAAAGGTCTGTGACAATAAATGTTATTACATTAATATCAAAAGGTTAAATGTAATAGGGTTGGGTTAGAATCTACCCTCTCTCTTTATTGACTTACTTTATTGTGAGCATTTACTTCTTTGTGTCACACGTACTAATCACATCTTGAGAAAAAATGTAATTAAGCAGCATGCCTTCAGTTAGGAACTGGCTTTGCCTATTAGTAACACAGACCCTGTCACAGTGGCTTAAACAAATTAGGGATTTATTCCTTCTTGTAGAAGAAATCTGGGAAAGGAAATCCAGCATGTTTATGTAACCAACAAGATGCCATTGGAGACACAGGCTATTTCTATCTTCCTGCTTCGACATCCTTAGCATCTAGCTTTGAACTTTGCAATGACAACGGAGCTGCCATGTGTCCTTCTTTTGAGGAACTTTCCTAGGTATTCCACCAAATGAATTTTCTTTACATCCTATTGGCCAGAACTTAGCAGCAAAGGAAGTTGAGAAATAAAAGCTTTAGATAAGCAACTTACCTCTCCGACTCCACCTCACTCACCTCCAAAAATAATCAAGTTTTTGTTACTGAGGAACAAAGGGAAAACATGTTCAGTAGGCAACAAGCAGTCATCTCTTTTTATGAAAACATGTGAAAGGAGTTATTTTTCTACTTACGATTTTATGGTGAGAAGTTCTTTTATCACCTATTCATTCAAGAAAGCAGAAGCGTGTCTTTATGAAATACACTATTCTGCGTGTTTGTGAATCTCAGTATACCTGCTTCCTAGTCGCCCACCTATGCACGCGCACCATAGCCCAGGCGCTTGCTGCTGATTGAGGAATTATGGATAGACCCCAGCATTGCGTCCATGTTCACCTGTCCCAAGCATACTTCCCCTCACACAGCTTTCTACCTGCTGCCATACACCACTGAGTGAAGAAAGGGGACTCCCCTCTTCCCATTGCTCTGTTTCTCTCAGTCTTGAAAAAAAAAGAACGAAGAACCTGTCTCTGCCATCTGAGAATTCCTTTGCTTTTCTCCCCATGCCATGGCGGCACTAAGCTCTTCCTTGGACCTACCTAAGCCTTCCTGGTGAGCTGAGTTTATTGTATTCAAGCCCAGTTCATCCACTTTGAAGGACGGGGTTGGAAACCCAAATTCTGGATTAAAAAAAAAATTTTTTTTTTTCATATTCCGCCTCACTTGCTATGATTTACATGGTGGACCAGATGGACTGCTTTCCTGTCTTATGAGAAAACACTCATAACCCCATTTGTCTTTCTTCCCCTTGAAAGATGCTGATTTATTATACAGAATGAGTTCTCAAGACGACAGCAGCCAGTCCATGGCAGTAGGCTGCCTGTGTGCTGGAGTGGTCCTCCTATCAGATAGGAGTGTTCTAAGGCCAATCATTTCTGTGTCCTTGAGCATGTCACTGCTGGTCACTAAGCCCTGTTTCCCCGTAAGTAAAATGGCAGTGATCGCATCGGCGCCAGACATGGAGAGATGAAGGTCTTTCCCCTGAGAGGTAGTATTTTCCACTCGTGATTTCATAGTCGTAACTCCTTCAGCAAGAAGACAGCATCCCCATTTGGGTGCAAGCTGCCCGCTGCCATGGTGTATTTGCACTGCAGTTTCACTTCATATCCCTGCAAGCTAGAGGGGCTTCGTGTCCTGCAGGGGGATCTGGGGAGAGGCCAGGCCCCAACTCCCCTGGGTGAAGGACAGACAGTGTTCCAAACTCCACGGAGGGTCTGTCACATCCTCTCAGCCAAGAAGCTAGTGGCTGCAGGATGAACCCTGAGCTACGTGAGAGGTACAGTGAGAGGCAGAAACGGTACTCCCAGAAATATGTGGTCACCCTGTGGACAATGGCTTTCATCCAGCGTGTTTTCTCTGTTTCTCTGCCTTGAAAAATATATATATATCACAAATGCCTTTTGGAAGAGGGCGCTTTAAAAATAATTAAACTGAAAGTCCCTCGATGCTGCAGGCTGAGCGGTTTCTTTCCTCTGCCTGCCAGAGAACACAGGCCGTGTCTGACTTCCTGTGAAGCTAGTCAGGGCAGAACATCTTTTCTCCGGATCCTCTTTTTAGCAGCAGCCATAGCAGTAAATCTTCAGAGAGGCCTCATTAGGCAAGTTCCTTTTTTGAACTCTCTCCACCCTCCAGACCTCTCGAAACCACCACCATTCTAGCATGTTATTATTTTTTCCTCCTAAGCTTGCATTTTCCTCCATCCTGGCACCTAGGCCTCCCTGCAATGCTCTCGCTTCCCTTAACAGACTCTTCTCTAGCTGGAATCTGTCCAAAGGGTGTGTTTGTGCAATCAAAAACTTCCCTTTTTGTTTTATCACATCACTGAACATACCAGATAAGGCCCAGCTAAGAGAGGGAGGCTGGGAAGAGAGTGAGGGGTCTGGGCTGGGTTAGCTGGTAAGGAGTAAGAGGGCAGGTGAAGGGGACCCAGGAAGGAGGCGGAAGAAATCTTCACATCAGATTCTCAGGAGAGCAGACACAGACACATGGGTATGTGGTGTGACCTCTCCCCATCAGACCCCAGCCGCTTCTTGGGCAGCTGCAGAACCTGTAGCGAATGACTGTCCACAACTTGGAAAGAGCATATGGAACAAACCAGACACAGATACAGTGAGACATGGACACTGGGGCATTAAATAGTTAATTTTTAGCAAACCCAAATTGCATTTCCATCATGTGCAAGCAGTCAGCTGCTCTTGTAGGTCACCAAGATACAACACATTATTTCTGCAGTTTGTGGAAAACATTAGGCAGCTGTAATAAAGTCAATGGTATTTCCTTCCTTACTAAAACATGACTTCAGTAAATCCCCGTTTCAATTTTTCCCCCCTTTCTAAACATTTCTCTCCATCTGCACGATAAGTCAATAAAAGAAATTAAAAGTTAAAATGCCTAATGAAATTTTATCAGGCATGAAATGGCATTTAAACCAGTGTTGCCACCCGGGCTTAAATGCATGAAAACTGACCCGAACTTGAGTAAGTTATAAAAAGCAGGGGGAGGGTAACAGCAAGTTTCAGTGGCCTTTATGTATTGCAGCCACTGGGGGGGGGGGGGGGAACCATTTCAAAGAGGCATTCCACGAAACCGAGACTCTGAGCCGTTGAGATTTTTACAGGAGGTACATCAATTCTGTAAACCTCCACATTCTTGTAAGCCGCCATTCTTTTTTCTTTATTCATTTCTTTGCACTGATGTGCTTATTTTGAAATCAATCTTCATCTGTGTAGCTCTGTCAGGATCCCAGGAAAAGTGGCACGGAGAAAGCCTGGGAACATTTTTAAGAAGAAGAAACAGAGGGGAAGGGTAGGGGACATAATACTTAATCTTTCATAAAGAGGAGCATTGAGCTGCTTCATATGGGCTGAGAAAGAGTTTTAAATAAGTGGGCATAGAGGAAAAAAATGATTCTTCCTGGATAAAATTGTTTATCTTAATAGTTACTTATGACCCTGTCTTTGGGTCATAATAGACATCTATCTCACTTTCATAGGAGCTTGAAAAGGAGCTATTCAATGGGTGTATGCATAGGTCCCAGCCTTAACAATTAAAAACATTAAACTTCTTTAAAAGCAAATCCCAGAGTCCTCTCTCATGCAGGACATCCACTGAAGTCAAGGGACATTATGTCTAAGAAGGGACAGCAGAGTCAGACTGTCTCATTGGAGAGCACATTCAGAACTTTCCAGAAACTTCCTTTACTTTGTAATCAGAGGGCTTTGTTTGTAAATGGTTAGCTTTTCTGATAGCCTTGGTGAGAAGAAAGCTATTGTCCAGCCTGGGGAACAGTGGGAGGGACTCTGTTCATTTCTAATGGCTCTGAAAATTATCATGGAATGGTGGTTTTCCCACAGTGTGTTCCATTCAGCTGCACTTGAAAAGCCAGCGGTGGCAGTGCTGAGCCCAAGAGAAGTGGAAGCCAGTTCTTGCCCCCATTCAGAAACGGGCTGCCAGGCAGGTAGAAAAGTGTGCTTGTAAATCGTCAGTAGCATCGCAGCCCTGCAATCATGAGCAGATCTTACCAGTGCCCACCCAACTTGGAAACATTTTGAAATATTGGCACAGCTATCAGAATCCCTCAAGCTTTTAAAAATCATCAAAGAGAGTTGGGTCTGCAAGTCCAGGAAAGGATATGTTTACTTCTATTTTTTTTAATGCCGAATTTCTATAATAACAAAATATTTTAATCCCAGAAATCCTGCAGTATTACAGCTTCGATGACAAACACAAAAATGTTTCCGACAATGCACTTGAGAATATCTGGGGGGACAGTTGACTGGAGAGAAAAATACTTGCAACATCTGTGCAAAAGGTACACATAACTCCAAGGATAAGAAGCACTTGGGATTTGCAGATATATATGTTTAAGCCCATCCATCAAACTGCAAGCAAGGCTGACTCGCTGTGCGCTCAATGTCTGAGCCGTTGTGGCTGCTGCACTTTTGAAGGAGGTATCTATGGCTTTCCCTGAAATATTAGAGGCAGATAGACCAGCCTAACATAGGGAAATCCAGACCAGGGAACTGCTTTTTGGACAAACACATTATGCAAACTAGGAGGCAACACATAGAGTTAGAAACATAATCAAGTTGGATAAGAGTGGAAACAAAAGGATGATGTTTGGATGTGTGTGGATTGGAAATGACTGCTCACCATTTCTATCACATCAGCCACAGGTAGAATCCCCATTAGTAACAGCTGGGCAAACCCATGTTTTGTAGGCCAGATGCTTACATAACATTGGGGCATTCTTTAAGGACAAAAATTGTTTTAAATAACAAATACAAAATTATGTATGGATGTGAGGATTTATTTAGAATGGGCCCACGCATCTGAAGAGCCCTGATATTTAAGCTTCATTAGCTTCCCAATATACCCACCATTGGTACCATCGGTAACAGTATCTTCTACAAAATGGATGCTGCATGAATATAGCTTGGGTCAGTTGTACAATGCTCAGACTAAAAAAAAGGGCAACATCTCTGCAGCGAGAAAGTCTGTTCTGTTACAGTTCTACAAAGATTCATGTCATGTTAAGATTTCCATATCATAATGGTAACTCTTCATCATGACTTTCCAAATGACCGGGTGGGCACTTAATCTTGAATTCGAGCTCCAGCAGATATAACCAGGATTATCTTGATTAGAAGGGCATGCAGATTTAGGCTGTAGGGTGCTAGAGCAGAGCGCCTGAGTGCAACAAGAGATCGTCAAAGGTTTTGCTCCTTTGAGATTTTCATGAATCTCATGAAATTCTGTATTCTTTTGTGTCCTCTCTGCCTGTAATCTTTACATCAGGGATTACCGTATGATTTAAGTGTTCATTTGCTGTTGATAGGACTTGTCAATGTAGGTAAAAATCAGTCAACTTCAACCAATTTGGAGATCTAAACTAGTAATTTTAAGCATCAAGATGCACTAGTATTTCGAAGAGTATGTGAATGCAAAACTAGGCTAATAAGCATTAAAAAAGAGATTACAGATAACTGCTCTTTAAATTTTTTTTTAATTTGTTTTTGTTTTTGACAGAGAGAGAGACACAGAGAGAGATACAGAGACACAGAGACAGAGAGAGAACTGAACTGGGGGAGCTCCCAGTTCAGCACATGGGTCCGCACGGGCCGGGGCTAGGATTCGATCCTGGGTCCCCAGTGCTGCAAAGTGAGCGCCTAACCCACTGAGCCATCCCGGCTTCCCCAGATAACTGCTCTTTAATGGATAAAGAGCTCAAGCATCATATAAAAAGATTTTTTTTAATTAATGAAAACAACTTTTTAAGCAAGACTCTGTCAAATCAAATATCTTATTTTGTGGTGGAGACAGTCCAATTTTATTAGTCCTAATATTTTACTTATCTAGGATGAACTATATGGGATATTGAGTTCAATAATCTTTTCTCCACTCTAGATCAACTGTGTTTTACTGGTTGATTCTAGGAGGGAAATATAGTTAATTACTTCTAAACCAGTAAAGTCTGCTTTGTTTCAATCACTCTTAATAGCTTTAGCATTTGAAGAATGTACTCCCCTTCAAGCCAACAGCAGCATGGGAATTTTGATGTAGCAACTACCTTTTGATATTAATATTCCAGATAGCTTTTTATTAACTAGAAAGGGGTCAATATGATCTTTATTTTTTTGAGGAAAATTAGATGAAGGTGTCCCCAGTCCTTAGAGGGGGACTTTGAGCTGGATGAGCATATGTGGAACAGTTGACACCCTTCTACACAAAGTTTCTTGCCTGGATGTTTAGCCCCAAAATCTGTGTGGCCAGTAGTCATAACAGTGCTCTCAGAATAACCATCTCTTCCAAAAAGAATTGGGGCCTCACTCCAGAGTGTACGTCACACATTCCCCACATTGCAGCAGGAATTAGAAAACAGTAGAAGTTGCTATGGCTATTCCCTATCAATAAGTGCAAAGTCTATATATTTTCTCATTTTTTTCAACAAACACTTATTGAGGGCTTAGTTTATACAAGACACCAGTATAGAGAGATGCTCTTGAGGAACTTAAAATACATATTATAAGTATATATCCATGTATCTACCTCTCCCATATTTAGCACATATATACCACAAAAAAACCTCCCTACACACACACACACACACACACACACATACACACACACACATTTGGTTATTTCCAGCAATTTTAACTATCTACTACAAAGCCAAGAATCTCTGAGTCACTGCAGAGATAAAACATGTCAGAAAGTTTAATGAAAAATCGATGAACTCATAGGAGAAGCCTTTAAACCCTACACAGAACTCATATACTCTGACTGTTCTCACAATTCCAGCAAGCTCCATTATCTCATTTCTAATATAGTAATTCAATAATCTCATTATCTTGTTGCAAAAAGGCATGCCAATAGGAAAGGAGAAAAGCTATTAAGCAAACACAGGAAGTGAAAAGTACAGTAATTTAGGCCCATTTCACACAGGGGCAAACAACACTACACCTTCAATAGTCCCTGGGTTACCAAGTAAGATTAAATTTGTTCAGCACATTACATTATGAAGACGATGAAATGTACAATTTACTTTAGAAAAAAAAGTTTAGTTTTGAGCTGGTACTTTGTTACATTTCTTCAATAATATTTCTAAACAAATGAGCTGCTATTATGCAAAGACAATTAATTATCACTCACCATTAAACTCATATTTATTAAGTTTTGTCCTTCACTAGTTTGGGGAGAGAAAATTTCAGATAGGAAAAGAATTATAGAATGGTAAGTGTAATATAATACACACTTCTTCCACTCTAAAAATACTCTAACAAATAAAACATTTCTGTCCAAAACTCCTTTGGTCCCTGCATTCAAAAGACAAGACTTCAGCATAAATCCCTTTGATTTATGACATAATAATTTACATGACTAATGTTTTCGCTTCCTCGTTTCTATGGACTGAATTAGTGGAGGTGATTCTACTTTCTCTGGAATTCCTAAGACTTAACAGTGAGCTTTGCCATTTCCAATGCAATCTGCACGACCTGTTTTCAAAGCCTTTAAGGTGAGGAGCCAGGCTCCCAAGCATCAGGAAACCTGGGAGACAAGTGACAGTCTGAAAAGTAGAGCTGTTCAATAACGCTGCCCACTTCCCTCCCTTGGTGCTGGAGACCTGGTATTAGTGACCTGTAAGACAAATCACACACATCATGGACGTGAAGTGATCCATTTAAGGGGTTCATTCACAAAAGAACATGAAAGCAGTAACTTATAATGAATGCTTGGAATACTGAAAGCTTAGTAGCAACTGATGTAAAGTGTTATAGGAAGCAAAGGGATGCTTCCAGAATATGTACAAGTGCTCAGAGTGCTAATGTGAGAAAAAGAAACATCCCCTCCTGATATTTCCAAATCTTACCACTCTATAAAGAGTGTAGTGGAAGTTGGAAGTTGTCCACCCTCTGATTTCAAGACTTAGTATAACACTACAGTAATTAAGATTATGTGATATTTATATAATGATAAACACGTAAGAGTCAGAAATAGGTCCCACATGTAGATAGCTGATTAATTTTTGACAAAGATGCTACAGTTATTCAATGGGGGGAAATAGTATTTTCAATAAATGGTACTGGAAAAATGGATAGCCATATGCAAAATTTATGAACCTTTGTGTTTGCCACAATATACATATATTAACTCAAAATGGCTGGCAAGATGAAGCATAAGTGCTAAGCCTGTAAAACTTCTAGAAAAAAAGAATGGAAGAATCTTCATTACTTTGAGTTAGGCAAAGAATTCTTAGGACATAGAAATCATGAATCATAAAAGAAAAATTTGGTAAATTGGGCTTTATTAAATTAAAAATGCCTGCTCTTTGAAGCCATGACATCATACTATTATACACTCATTTGAGTAACTAAAATTTTACAATGGCAAGAATTCATGAACATTCAGGTGGAGTACCTGAAATTGTCATACATTGCTGGTGGGAATATAAAATGTCACAACCACATTTCAAAGAGTTTAGCACATAAACTTTCAATTTAAATCTAAACCTACCACACAGTGTACCAGTTTCATTTCTAGGAGTTTACCCAAGAGAAATAAAAACCATACACCAGGGATGCCGGGATCCTCAGCAGATTGAGCACTTGTTTTGCAGCCGTAGGGTCTGAGGATCAAATCCCAGCCCCAGCCCATGTTGATCCCTATTCTGAGCTGGGGTGTGCCCCCAGTTCAGTTCTTACCAGGCAGGCCCCTGGTTCAACCCACCCTGGGCGTGCCTCCCTTGTGGGAGGCTCCTGTCCGGGTACCTGCCCTGTGTAGCCCCGTGCCCACCTGTGGAATGACACTATATCAAAAATTAATGTACAGCTATGGAGACTGTTCTGGGCCCTCCCTCTTCTCTCTGTTTCTTTCTCTGTTGAAAACAATTAAAAAAAAAAGTATACACCAATGCAAAAACCTATATGAAAATGTTTATAACAGCTTTATTCATAGTTAAGAAAAGCTGGAAACCACGCAAATGTTTAACTGGTGAATAGATAAATAAATGGTGGTACATGCATTCAATAGGCACAAAGTACTGATGTGCACAACTGTGTAAATGAATCTCCAGAGCATTGTGCTGAGTGAAAGAAGTCACACACAGACTTCCTACTACACAATTTCACGCTCCTGAACTTAGCCTCTAACACAATTAGGATTGCAGCATGGCACAGAGGCATTTTGCAGAAGGCAAGGGTATTGTGTGCATTTTCTTTTTGGTTAAATTCATAGTCCCTCCCCCACCCCTTAACTGAATGATTTACCACTATAATTTAAAGAGCTTCTCTTTACTTAAAGTCAGCCAAAAGCTTTCTGCCATAAGATGTTTAATGTTCTAAAGGTAGTTCTTGGTGACATTTGACCGGTTCAAAGAGTCTGTCCACACTTTGAAATTGCCCTGAATTCTACCTAATTTCTATGTCTAATTCCATTGAAAAGGCAGACTGGGAATAATATGATTGATAAGGGTTTGGAAGAAAAGAATTGAGAATTGAGAAAAAAAGATGGTAGCTGATGCCAAACTGGAACTTCACAATTAAGAACAGAAAGACCCAGTATGGTAGTAGTACCTCATGTAGCCCCACAGCCACCTGTGTGGAATAAAACCATGTCACAACTAATGATGTACAACTATGGAGACTGCTCTGGGCCCTCCCCCTTCTCTCTCTCTCTCTCTCTCTCTCTCTCTCTCTCTCTCTCTCTCTCTCTCTCTCTCTCTCTCTCTCTCTCTTTCTCCTCTCCTCTCCTCTCCTCTCCTCTCCTCTCCTCTCCCCTCCTCTCCTTCTCTCACACAATAAAGTAAATCTTTTTAAAAAATGTATGGCTCAAGTTCACCTAGTCACAGTTAGAAGTTCAACTCCCAGTTGGCAGAGATCTTTTTCCTAAAGCACCTGACACAACTGGGGGCCCAAATACAAGGGTGTGAGGCAGAGGAGAGTTTTGCTCTGTGTATTTAGGGATCATGGACTTTTGCTTCTAGCTCTGTTTGCTTTAGCTATTTTCTTTTCTTTTTTATTCTATTTTTTCCTATTGTTAAATTTATTAGGGTGACATTGGTAATAATTACATAGCTTCCAGGTTTACAATTCTACATTACATCGTTTACTCGTTGCATTATGTGCCCCTCCCCCCTCCACAGCCCCATTCTCCTATTCTTTATATTTTTATTTCAAGAATGGGTGGCAATAGAAGTCTTTCTCTTCAGAGACTATGATTGCCAGATTTAGCAAATAAAGTATAAGGCACATAATTAGATTTGGATTTTAAATAAATAATGCATAAATTTTTAATTCCATTTGGAAATATTTGGAACAGACTTATACTGGCATCTTATCTGTCAACCCTATCAGGGATCAAACAATATGAGTTTCCCAACTGTGAAGAACTTTTGCCCTAAAGCAAATAAGCAATAGCAAAATAGTCACCACCCCTATGCATACATTTCGGGCTCCTACCATTTCTTCTCCATAACTGTGATGAGCAGCCTCTGTGCCCAAAACTGTCTGATAAGGATGGAGATAGAGTAGGAAACGTATGATGATCTAAGCAGCATTGGAAAGGCATGTTTTGCCAAATAGGAAGTACACAACTCTACTTTCAGACAGATGGAAATTCTAATTCCTCGCTCTCTTACTAGCTGTGTGTGTATGGCTTTGAGTAATTTACTTAAATAACCCCCACACCCACCCACCCTCAGAGTCTGCCTTGTCCTTCATAAAATAAGTTTACTTTAAGTTCTGGTGAAGATCAAATATAATAATAGGAAGAAAGCACTAATCACTGTGCCTAGAATATAATAGCTACTATTGTAAATGATCATTTCTTAAACTGTACATACATGTACTTTTCTATTTGTTTGATATAGTTCACAATAAAATTGTTTAAACAAAATTGCTAGTTTTGAGACAGACTGGTGAGCATTTTGAATGCCAGAATGTAGAAGTCGGATGCTAAATTTTATCCTATGGTTACAGGGGAACTATTGCTATTTGCACAATTTTGGGGTCCTAGAGTCAGGCAAGCTCTTTCTAAGTTTCCCTGAAGACTATGTGGAAAATTTTGTAGCATATCATTTCCTGTAGAGTCAGGCATACATTAACCACGTAAGATGAACTGACCTGCCCCCTTAAGCATCTTCACCAGCTCCCTCAGCTCCAACCTTGACAGAGAAGAAAAGGAGAAGTTAGTAACTCTTCCCGTTGATCTACTTGTGATATATGAGAAATGGGCAGGCATCAGGCACAACTGGGACTAATCCCTGCTGCATACTGATTTATTAGTGGAATAGCCTTGTCCAAATGAATTAACCCTTTCTGAGTCTAAACAGTAGGGGTAATATCTCCTGAGCTGGTAAGGTCTTAGAATTACGACTCCAGCAGAGTGCCTGGTTACAGGAGATGCTCGTCGTGTGTACTTTCCGCTTCATTAGAGCACTGCACTTACGTTTTGTGAATCATAGGTCCCTAGAGGGCTCTTTCTCGCATCTATCAAGAAAGTCTTATGATTCAGTTTCAGAAGACTATCCAAAACTGAGGACCAGTTGTTCAGACCAACTTTGTTTAGAAAGTTATTTTTCTAAAGTACCCTAGGTGACATCTGAGGAAGTCACATTCTTACTCAGCCTTCTACTTGATGCTATGCTGGCTACCGTCCTACGCTTACCGTTTTCCTCACTCACGCCTTTAGAACCTGCAGATGTGTGTTATCTGCTCCTTCTGTTTGGTCAACTTCAAGTGCTTCTAATCTTTTTATAACCAGTTCTGTTGGCTCTTATCTGGATTCCTTGTAGTGCCTTGTCTATTGTACAGTTTTACAGATCTCCACCCTCTTCCTGGTGACTAGAAGGGCAATGTAATTATTTAACAATGTGCTAGAGTCTTCCATTGCATAGGCTCCTTAATTTGACTCTTTTATCCTTTGCCCTTTGTGTGTGTGTGTGTGTGTGTGTGTGTGCGTGTGTGTATTATCAACTGAAGGTTTTTCATAAAGTTTCATTCATAACAAATTTCCTGAACTGAGCAACAAATAAAGGCCCAGAGCACCCTCTTCCAATAATACCTTCCCCACTTTTCTCCTCCCTTCATGCTTGGAGAGACAGCTACTATTTCCTACAACCTGAAAAGATTAATCAGATCTATTATTTTAGGTTTCCAGGGCTGTGTGTGTTATTTCTCATATAATTCTACCACTCTTTTTATTCTGACATCCTTATCTGTGTGGGTCCATTGTCAATGAAATCTCCAACTCCATAGTTAGTAACATAGTAACACAGAATACTGGACAAAGTAATAGACCTTAAGTCAAGAGAGGTAAGCTTTCATCCAAGCTCTGCTGCCAACTAGCTATGTCACCTTGCCAAGACAGTTAACTGCTTTGAGTTTCAGATTCCTTATTTATGAAATATCTAGAGAACACATACTCATGCTCACTTTCGGGTTTGTGCTCTGTGTACCTTCACATCTGAAATACTTGTTCTTACATCTATGGACTTTCCCATTCATTCCTGACCACTTGGCACAAAACTGCTTTTACGTTTTGTTTTTGTTTTTCACTTTTATTTTATTTTAATTTTTGGTTTTAGTTTTTACCAAATGACTATTCATATGCTCTCTTACTAGCTCAGAGTGGCTCAGCTTAAACCCAACATAAAGTATCTCTGTCATTTCTGAATATTTGACACAGATCTACTAACCTTAGTTATATCCACTATTCTCTGTGATTAAAAAAAAAAATCAATCACTAGTCATAAAAATTTTCCTAAACAATAGAAATATAATTTATAATTTAAAAATGGAAATATACATTTTTGACCTACTTGTGAAATTGTATACAATATTGGTTCTTTAGTAAAGGAGGGTTACCTATAAACTATGTTTGTTACCCAAGTCTTTCCCTGGCTGCCATTTCAAGTAGAGCTAATTAGAGTATAACAACAGGGCTCAGGGTTCCAGGAAACTTCCCTAGGGTCTGGACAGGACCATTAAGATAGGAGGTTACCTAGCACTTGGGTCCAAATCCTTGCATTATCACATACCTCCAGCCAGGGTGAAGACCAGCTAACCACAATGATACACAGAAAGAAGCCTACAAATTTTACTGACTACAAGCTACACCCAGCTCTAGACTAACACCTCCTGCCCCCACCCCCCTACAGTGATGCCAATGGAAACAAAAAGGAAAGGGCATTCTAACTTCGGAGGTGAACCTATGTTAAAATTGTGAAGAGTCTAAGTTATCTTTGGTGGTATTTTCCTTTGAATGTGCGTGTATATCACAAGCTAAAACTGTAAACTCAGGGAGGGGTGCTGCAGAAACCGCCTGTTGCTCTTCTGCTCTCCTCTCCAGCCCTTCTTTTTTGGTGAGGTTCAAGCTCTCCCCTCTCCCTGGACCACATATAGTGCTTGAGTGGTCGTCCTGTCTTCAGCCTTGCTCTGCCTGCAGTCAAAGTACTCTTCCTAACTCTCTAATTTGACTGGAATTCCCCCTAGAGAGAGTCTTTTACTGGTCCCTGATCATCCTCAGGACATAGACAAGGGTGTTTGCCATTACCTACCCGATGTCCTCCATGATCTTGACCCTTCCTACTTACCTTGCCTCATCCTACACTCTTCTTCTCCCTCTTGCATTGTAAACACTAGCTGTGCTGAACTTCTCACATATCTCTGGACACAGAGTATTTCTTCAAACCTCTAGGGTGCCCTCTTCTCAGACCCTCAACCTCTTGTCCATGTGGTTAATTCACATTCAATTCATCTGATAAAAGGATAGACAAAAATTTAACTCCAGCTTCAAAACATGATTTATAAAATGTTAACAGGAAAAATCATTTTTTGTCATTTGTAGTTGCAAAACTATTTATTACTCCTAACATTCAATTTTTTTATGTTTATCAGCCATGCATATTTCTAATTTAACTAGTTTAATTCTTTTATCCATTTCTCTATTTTATAGTATTTCTAATAGCAAGACATAGGCCATTTCTCTATAAAGAAGACTCATTTGTCAGATACTAAAGCAAAACATTTTCTTCTAACTTATCTTTTAAAATCCTATTTCAGTGAACAGTTTTACTTCACTGTGAAGAATTTTCCTGTTGTTAAGTTGTAAAGTTCTATTACTGATGTTGGTTGCTTTGAATTATTTTTTTTTTATTATTGTTAAGTTTATTGGGGTGACATTGGTTGGTAAAAATTACATAGTCTCCAGGTGTACAATTCTACATTATGTTGTCTATGGGTTGAATTATGTGCTTACCATCCAGAATTAGCTCTACCTCCATCACCATATATCTGGTGCCTCCTCCCAACTCCCCCTCAATCCTGCCCCGCTCTTTCACCCACCTTCCCCTTTACTCTCAGGTAATCACCAAACTATAGACTGTGTCCATGAGTTTTTGTTTCTTTGTTACTTTCAGTTTTATAATCCCCCTATAAGTGAGGTCATATGTTTCCTGATTCTCTCAGTTTGAATTCTTTTGCTTAATAAGATGGTTTCAAGGTCCATTCATGAATGTAAATTGGTACAACCACTATGGAAAGCAGTATGGAGATTCCTCAAAAAATTAGGAATGCAATTGCCATATGACCGGGCAATCCCTCTTTTGGGTATCTACCCAAAAAACTTGAAAACTTTAATTCACAAAGATATCTGTACCCCAATGTTCATCACAGCACTGTTCACAGTGGCCAAGTCATGGAAACAATGTCCTTTAATAGAGGACTGGATAAAGAAGTTGTGGTACATTTACACAATGGAATACTACTCAGCAAAGAGAAGATGAAATACAGCCATTTGTACTTTGAATTCTTTATTGTAACAGTAATTAAGAATTATTTTCTAATTTTTAATAAATTCATACACTACATTTAAGAACAATAACAAAACCCAATTCATGAGTCACAGCCCCCAATACAAAGTAGGCATTCAATAAACCATTGTTGAGTGGAATGCTACAAAGAAAGCCAGTCTACAGGTGGTGAAGTTACAACCTTTCTCTTTTCCTTTAAGTTCCATCTTCCTTCTGACTTCAATGGATCAGAGGATTCAGATACAAAAATGCCAAAAAAGTGTCTAAGCAAGTACCCTTTTACCTCCAGTTCCTGCTCTCTCTCAGAAGTTGCCCATCCTATCTTGAAGTGATCTGAGAAAATCAACTTATCCCTAAGTCTCCTCCATTCCCGAACAACACAGGACAGAACTATGCTGAAACTTACCTGGGCTGATCAGTCAAACGTATGGATATATTACTTGTTCTTTTGATTGCACTTGTTCCAAAATTCCTAAAGCCATCACCAACTAATATGGGTCCCCAGACCTAGTGTGATATAGTTCTGGCCTCTTGAATGTCATCATGGTTAAACTTGGGCTAACTTGGCCAGAAATTTTAGACCTACTTTTATCCCAAGCACTACCAAAACCTCTGTCCTGCAGTAGGTCACAACTAGTGTCCAGATCCAGGTGGGACAGGGGTTCATTACTGCCCACTGACCTGAGATTTCCTCACATAGATTTCTTGAATTCCTGAATTGTATTTTCCCAATACCTTTCATATAATGTGAGAGATTGGCTATAGGAGAAATTTAAAACTTGAGATATTCACAAATCATACCAAACTATATACAGGACATTTTAGATTCCATTTTAAAGATAACCCAAAGGTATAATATTCATGCAATTCTTAAATATGGATTGAGCACCTTTCTGGGATAGAACCAGGGCCAGGGTTGATCTGGAGATACGTAAAGCATGGTTATTTGTAATATGTAATAGTAAAAATAGATTAAAGATTAAACTAAAACAGCTAAAAAATCTTTAAATGTAAGAGTCTAAAGCAAAAACATCAAAGTGACATAATATAAATGTCCTCTTATACGAAATGCCTTTGCCAATATTCTACAGAAACATAGCATGCCACATTGTTAGGTTTTGATCCAAATTTTTATCTCCACCCAGCCTCTCCACTGAACTGAAGACTCCCCGAAGAGTCAATACTGCCATCTACCGAATGCCATCTTCTGCACTTGGAAGTTCAATAGACTTCTCAAACTTAACATGTCCATAAAGAAACCCCAAATCTGCCTCCTAAAACCTGCTCCTCAGTGATCTCCCTCATCTCAGTTAGTGGCTATTATTTTTTTGGTATTTCTGAAACTAAAACCCTTATACTCTTGACTCCTTCCTTTTTCTCTCATACATCCAATCCATCACCAAATCTTGTTGCCTCTGCATTTAAAATATATCTCTCCATTCCCAATATTATGATCCGGGTCCAAGTTATATTAATATCATCTCTCTTCTAGACTAGTGCAACTTTCTCCTAAACAATCTTCTTGCTTTGGCCCTTACCTCCTACAGTAATCAAGGTGATTGCTTTAAAATAGAAGCCAGGTTATATCACTCCTATTCCAAACCCTCCAATGGCTTCCCATATCAAGGTAATATGCAATGTCTTTGCAACCGCCTACCATGACCCCACCCCTACCCCCATGCCAACACACTACCTCTCTAACCTATTTGCTCCTATTCTCTGTTTTGTGAAGAACCTAGAAGGTATTGGTAAGTTACAACTTACTAGAATAGAAAGTTAGTCTTTCAACTAAGACTAACCATATAACATAGAGTTGCAGGTCAGAATAAGAAACACATGGCACCTGCAACTAACACTCTTGCTACAGGAGGACAAATAAAACTAATTTATAGTAACCAGTAATGTTGAGTACGCTCTTGTGTATAATCTACCAAAGAAAACCTTACAGTGGCCTTTGGAGTTAGATGAGAAGAACTCATCGAGTTATACTACAGCTTGCTTTCTCTTTCTTTCCTTCTTTCCTTCTTTCCTTCCTTCCTTCCTTCCTTTCTTCCTTCCTTCCTTTCTTTCTTGTGTCACCTATTGACTATATACATATTTCAAAACCAGAAACAAAAGTGAAGGTTGTTATGATGATACAATACCTTTTTAAAATTAAAAAGAAGCCCACTATTGAAAATATTTACATTTGTAACTCATTGTAATTCCTATAACAATTCTATCTATGAAACAACTTTGTTCTTTATTGTCAAGAGAAAGGAAGGAAGGAATGGAAGAAGAAAAGAAACTATTAAAAACATGTTTCCTGGGGAAGCCGGGATGGCTCAGTGGGTTAAGCACTCACTTTGCAGCGCCGGGGACCGGGGATCGAATCCCAGCTCCGGCCCGTGCAGAACCATATGCTGAACTGGGAGCTCCCCTGGTTCAGTTCTCTCTCTGTCTCTGTATCTCTCTCTCTCTCTCTCTCTCTCTCTGTCAAAAATAAAAATATATTAAAAAAAAAAGTTTTTAAAAACATGTTTCCTTTTATGCCTTAACAGCAAAGAAAATCAAAGGCAAATCCATTGCCCAGATGAAGTAAACAAATCATCCCTTTAAATTTCATCAGATAGCCTAGGTTCTGTTTTCAA
>PVKE010005996.1:0-29748 GCA_004027555.1 Craseonycteris thonglongyai
GGTGGGAGTGGGCACTAGATATAAGGTGATGGAAGGGGAACTGATACTGAGTGATGGGCACATAATACGATGCATGAATGATGTGAGGTGGACTTGTACATCTGTAAACTGTCTGTTACCAACCAATGTAACCTCATCAAATTTAACAATAAATTTAAAAAAAAAAAAAATTTCATCTTTGTAGAGTACTTTCTAAGTATCAAGCCCTCTGCTAAATGCTTGCCAGTTTAAATCTCTGTTTTGCTCTCATTCTACTGATAAGGCAATCTGAGCTTTTATAGAATAAGTAGACTGGCGAAGTCTCAAAGTTACAAAGCAATGGATCTGGAGTTTGCCCTTGGGTGGCAGGGATGTTCCACAGAGGCAGGTGCTATCAGCAAAGAATACATCCGTCGGGCACTTTAAAACATCAGATTGTGTCTACCTTTTCTAAACAACGCTTCCCAAGCTCAACCAGAAATCATGTAGCTAGCTTTAGGCAGGTCAGGAATGCTGGGATTGGCCAACACCACGTTTAACCGAATTCCACTTGATTCCAAGTTCATGGCCCTGTGTAAGCCATAAATGCAAAGAGTCTATTCTGAGTCTATCTGCTTTGAAATTCCCCCATGTGTCCTTACAAATTACAAATACCAATCCCTCTCCTATTCTGCTGATGGGGCAGTTTGGCAATACCTTATTTAAACTGTTTAGACCCTTTCACCAAGGACTATCACTTCTAGAAAAATAGCTTTACAGGAACAGTCATAGAAACACACTGAGATTTATGTACAAAAATGAGCACTGCAGCATCATTTGTAATAAGGAAAAATTACAAAATATTGAAATGTCCAAAAGTTAGAAATCGTTAACTAAAATATGATACAACCATGCCATAGAATATTAATATGCAGCTACTAAGATTCATGTTCCTAGAGAATATTTAAGGAGGTGGAGAACTGCTGATGTTTGTAAATGTTAAATTAAATAAAATAATGCAAAACACAGACCTCTGTATAATATGGCCCCATGTTAGAGGGTGGTGTGCATATATAGGTATGTATCTATCTCTGGATATATCTGAAATGACACACAACAAGATGTTAACACTGGCTATTTCTGGGGATTAGTATTATTCATGATCATTAAATTTTCTTTCTAGGGGAAGCCGGGATGGCTCAGTGGGTTAAGCACTCACTTTGCAGCGCCGGGGACCAGGGATCGAATCCTGGCCCTTGCCCGTGCGGACCCATATGCTGAACTGGGAGCTCCCCCAGTTCAGTTCTCTCTCTGTCTCTGTCTCTGTCTCTGTCTCTCTCTCTACCAAAAATAAAAATAAATAAAAATATATTAAATTTTCTTTCTTTCTCATACCACTTCCTAAAATGAGTGTGTATTGCTCTAAATAAAATAAATTTTTTAACTTGTAAATGCTATAAAGAGAAACCACAGCATGAAAGGATGGAGAAGATGGTAATATCGGCCCCTAAATACTAGAATTTCAAAGACATGGGGGATATAAGGGCATTTCAAATCAAATCATTAAAAACGATGTAGCTGTTAACCTCTGCCAGAAAACAACTATAACATCTCAGTGACAATTCGACAAAAGGTATTCATTAACTCATGTCTGGGAGCCAGTGGCTGGGTCTGGCTGATCCAAACCAAGCTCACTCGTAATTCTGGGCTGAGCTGGGGTACATTAGCAGCTGCCATGGCTCTGTTCTGCCTGCGTCTTGTGCTCTCCCTGGAACCAGTGGGCAGGGACTCATGCTAGCTCTTCTCATGACAGAGATGCAGGATAGCAATCCCCATCATGCAAGCCTTTAGGGGCCTCACACATATTGCCATCCCATTGGCTAAACTGAGTCATATGACCAAACCCAAAGGCAAGGGAATAACCTGCCTCTGTAATGGAAGGAACGACCAAGGTGCATGTCAAAAAAATGTGAAGATTTGGGGCATTAATTTCATCTACAAATGGTCTCCACCCTACTAGATAGATGCTTGGTCCTCCTATGTAACTAGAGACGGATGTTCCCACCTCCCCTACTCCCACTAACGCCACTCAGTCAGTACTTTCCGTTCCGTGGATATCCAGCATGCCCAGTTTGTTGATGTCTGGTCACTAGAGTTTGTATGTTCTTTCGTTTGTTGGCTCCTCTGTTTGGGTTTTTTAATATCATTTAAACCATTAATGGTCTTAGAGATGCCAGTTAATTTGTTCCATTGCACGTTTCACTGTAGCATTCCTGATGACTCAAAGAAAAATAACAGTGATCTGAAGGGTCAGTCATTTGCCCAAGGAACAGCTTATCACATGACAGGCAGGGCACCGCAAGACTCCAGGGTTGTGCTGTTCAAAGGGTAGCCGAAACTGACATTTTAATTGTACTGAATTAAAATGAAGTCTCATTTAAAATGCAGTTCCTCAGTCACACAAGTGACCTGGCCCATCTCTCAGTTCTCATCCCAACACTCCTTGCCCCCCACTCCTGGCTCCAGCACATTTGTATGACTAGTTCACCACACATGTTATATTGTTCTGCGCCTCTAGACTTGAGGACTTTAGGCTGTTCTGTCCCTGTAGCTACAATGCCTTTGTCCCGCTCATCACCGGGCCTTTAGGACTAAGTTTCAGGCTGCTTTTCGGGGATGCTTTTCCTGACCACACTGATCCACGTGCTTCTCTCCATCCTCCCGCTCCCGCCATATCCTGGGTTTCCTTTATCCTTGCCCCTGTGCCACATTGTCTGGCTTCCTTTCCAGGCTGGGAGCTCCCTCAGGACACACACCTCATCTGATTCAGATTATGGACATAGCCCCAGAGCCAGACTCGCCTGGGTAGAAGCCACTGTGCCATTACTTTGCTGGCTGTGTGATCAGAGACAAGAGGCTCATTTTCCTCATCTGTAAAACGGGCATGCTCAATAGGGGTGTTTTCAGGATAAGTTCTGATGCCACCTATAAGAAACTCAGAACACTGTTGGCACATTTTAAGGGCCTACTAAGTGTTAGCTATTCCTTTTCATATCCCAAGAGTCTGGCATACAATAGGTACTCGGTGATTGCGGCCTGAATTAGTAAAACGATAGAAGACTCAAAGTACTTTAAAGGAAGGTCCCATGGGTTACTTACTATTTTGCTACAGAAGAACCTGGCACTTTTATATCATCCCCCCAAAGAAACTGGGGACAAAAGCTTACTGTGGCCAAGGAGAAAGCACAGCTCTTTGCCTGGGATGGTTTTCCCTTCAGACAGCCCCAGCCAGGGAGCAACTCCAAGTGCCCTCAAAAGGCTGCCCTCCTGGCTGCAGAAGTGGTTAAGGACTTCCCACAGGGACTTCCTCATCAGACCAGCTTGAAGGCAGCCAGAGCTCCTGCCTGAATCCTAATCATCAAATGCCTATCCTGTATATTGCACTTCCTGTGTGCCTACTATTCTCAACTAGGGGCAAGTCCCCCCACGCCCATCCCCCAGAGGACATTCGTTAATGTTTGGAAACATTTTTTATTGTCACAGGGGGTTAGGGGTGTTACTGGCATCTAGTGGGTAGAGACCAGGCTGCTGTTCAACATCCTACAGAGCACAGAATAGCTGCTCACAGTGAAGAATGATTCGGCCCGAAATGTCAATGGTGTCAAGATTGAGAAACCCAGTTATGTTCCAAGACACGGAGCATTGTCTTGTCTCATTGAATCTGCATCATGATGATTTCTGAATGAGGCATGGTTATCCATCATTGCCCCGTTCTCCAAATGAGGAAACTGAGGCTCAGACGCAAACCGCCCATGATCACACAGCCAGGAAGTGGGACAGACATGATTCAAACCCGGGCAGCCTGACACAGAGCCCATGTTCTTAGCGGCTGCCACCTACTGGGGGGCACCCCAGCCTTTGAACCCATATAGTTCACCAGTGAGAACCCCTGTCTATCATGAGTTAGACCTGGGTTGGAACGGGCTACTACTCAGCAGCCATGTGATCATGGGAACGCCATATGTTCAGCCATCCCAGCCTCTATTTGCCCAACTGTAAAAATGGGGGAAGGACAATGCCCACCTCTCAGGTGGTTTGAAGGGTCAAATCTGATCGTGAATGCCAAGTGCCTGACAAGTATTCTGACATTCATGAAATGTCATGAAATGCTGTCCTTGTCAACATCACCATTATTATTCCCACTGCCTTGGACGCCCGGCTCCCTCCCACCCGGTCCTAAGGAAATCAGAACTGGGTTTTTGTAGCTGGTCCTGGCACATCAGCTGGCACTCAGACACCAGTGGAATGGAGCCTGCCCAAGACCAGATTGCACCCTGCAGAAGGGGCCAGGGCCTCGGAGGCCGCAGTGGCTCCCAGGGAAAGAGGTGAGTTGCTCATGAGCTCAGAGCTGGGGGAGCCCACGGTTGCTCCCTCAGAGGGTCGGTTCTGCCTGGCTCCTCCATTGGGAAGCAGCCAGGTCCTTCAATGCAGGAAGCAGTGATGCCCGGGCCCCGCCCCAGATTCATGCTGTCCTCAGAGGCTCTGCTCCCCAAGCGAGGGAGGGACGTGGTGGCCGACGGGGAGAGCAGAATTCTTTAGGAGAAAAATCATTTCTCTGCTAACTGTCTGGGAATGCCTACCTTTTAAGAAGTGCCAAGAGAATGCAACAGCCAAACTGGGAAGAATATGCTAGAACGGCTTCCAAAACACTGGAGCCAGGGTTAATTGAGGCAATGCTTTCACGAGGCCTCTCAGACCCACGTTCAGCTTCACTTCAGTTCTCTAGTAATAACAATAATAATAGGGGAAGGCGGGATGGCTTAGTGCGTTCAGTGTTCGTGTTGCAGCCCCGGGGACCAGGGATCAAATCCCGGCCCCAGCCTGTGTGGACTCATATGCTGAACTGGGGTGTGCTTCCCATGCGGGAGGCCCCCAGCCCAGTTCCTGCCCTGCGCAGCCCCCACCCACCGGTGTGGAACAAAACCAAGTCGAAAACTGATGACGTACAACTATGGAGACGGCTCTGGGCCCTCCCCCTTTTCTCTCTGTCTCTGCCTCTCTCTCTCTCTGTCAAAAACAATAAAATAAATCTTTTTAAAAAACACATAATAATAATAAGACCCACCATTTATGGCCCACTGTGTGTCAGGCACTGTTATAATTGCCTTACATTTGTCATCTTTAACCTTATCATCAGGGTAACCATTCAGAGGACTGTTGTATCCACACATAAAAGACACTTGGAAGGGGGCAAGTAGGAAGCAATACGTATGCATTTGCCATCATCAGCACCATTATTACGACAACTATTGCTATTATTCCCACCCTGCAACATAGGTTTCCATGGAAGAGTAGGACAAATGGAGGCTGATTTGCCTAAGACCACAATGGAAGCAGGAAAGCACAGTGGTTAAAGCAAATACTTTTAAACAAGAGGCGTTGGCATCACACTGCCAACTTTCAAATCTTGACTTGGTGGCTTAGTAACCAGACACCAACTTGGGCAAGTTATTTCACCTGAGCTTTGGTTTCTTTTCCTATAAAATGAAGAAATAGATAGACTACAATAAATGTTAAGGTAATGATTCAATGTGTTTGTTTGTTTGCTTGTTTAACTATGAAAACTCAGCTCTGGAGGACAGAAATTAGAATTTAGACCATTTGTGGTTTGTGAAGATTGAGCCCACCCGGCCCTTAATGAAAACAGGAATGAGCTCTCTGTGGTTCATATCATATGGGTTGTGTGATTCTGCTGTGACAGGGCTGACAGGAACATCTTCAAGTGCCATCAAGGCTACTCTGAGAGAGCAGTGGGAGGGCAGGACTAGGGTACGGAAGGTGAAGGGGGCTGTAGGCTATAGAGGACCAAGGGAGGAGGTCCAATGCCAGCGGCCCTGAATCAAGAGTGGTTCCATGTGCAAGCACTGCCCAGGAAACACCAGGCGAGAGGCCCTGAGACAATACTGAGACCCCTCAGCCCCCCAAGAGTCCTGCTAGACCAGAGGCTCTCCTGGGGAGCACCCACCCCCAGCTGATCCTCTCAGGCAGGAGAGACAAGGCCCCTGGACAGGGTCCTCGTTCCGGCCATGAGGGGCGGCTGCAAGGGCACACACCTCCCCACCCTTGACAACTATCAGACCCAAAGCAGCCTCTGGACCCCTAGAAGGGCAGCAAGGCAGACACCCCCACACATACCATATACGGGGACTCAAGTGATCCCACCTGCATTTGGAGCTGAGACCGTCGGGAATGCATGCTGCATCCTCATCTTCTCTGGTTGGGCTGTAGGTTGGCAAAGAACCCCCTCAACTCTGCTCTCAACTCCCTCCAAAGCCTCTGACCCCCGAAGGGTGGCCACCTTCCCCTGCATCCAGCCACCTGGAAGCAAAGCCAGCTTTGTGGGCTCCCTCCCCCAAGACTACGCAAGGGCCAGCAGGCCAGCCAGCGCCCCTCTGGCAGGGGAGGTGAGTACAGGAAGGAGCCGGGGCCCCTGCTTGCTCTGGCTCCGAGGAGGGGGAGGTGCTGGGGGAGGACGAGGCTTCTATACACAAAGCAGATGCGCCATAAACTCATACTCCCCAGCACAGACACTCCGGGGGAAATGCTGCCGATGTTACCCACTCATTCCTCTGAAAATAACTGCACACACTACCTGCCAAGTTTCCGGAACAGAACAAGTGCTGAGGAACCAGGGAGCGGATGGAGAAATGGCGTTTGGGGTAATAGGAAGTAAACTGCAGGGCTTTGCCCAAGGAGAGGCCTCTGAAAGAGGGAAAGTATTTGTAATGGACTGTTTCGTGTCAAATGTTTTTAATAATAGCAATACTAATTGCTCTCATTTTTAGAGCAGTTCCTCTGTCCTGGTTCTGTGCTTCACATATGCAGTTCCATTTAACTCTGCTGGTATTAGCAGCATCCCCATCTTTACAGATGAGGAAGTGAGACTCGTGTAGGTTAAGTAACTATGCCAAGTTCATACAGAATACAATACCAGAATCATGATTCACAGCTAGGCTACTCAGACTTCTAAACTCTTTCCTTCTTTTTTTTTTTTTTTTAAGATTTATTTATTGTTTTCGACAGAGAGAGAGATACAGAGACAGAGAGAGAGAAGGGGGAAGGCCCAGAACAGTCTCCACAGTTGCACATCATTGGTTTTTCCACACAGTTTCATTCCACAGGTGGGCCTGGGGCTGCACAGGGCAGGAACTGGGCCGGGGTCTTGCCCCGGTGATAACTGAACTGGGGGCACTCCCCAGCTCAGCATATGGGTCCGCACGGGCCGGGGCTGGGATTCGATCCTCAGTCCCCGGGGCTGCAAAGTGAGCGCCCAACCCACTGAGCCATCCCGACTTCCCCGTAAACTCTTTCCTTCTGAAGCTGCTTCTCAAACAATCCATTCGCCTGTGCCTCTCAATGATAGATAGATAGATAGATAGATAGATAGATAGATAGATAGATAGATAGATAGATAGATAGATAGATGGATAATAGATGAATAGTTAGATAATCGATGGATGTATGGGTGGGTGGATGGTAGATAAAGATTAGATAGATATAAATGACAGATAGATAGATAATAGATGGATAGATGGGTGGGTGGGTGGATGGATGGATGGATGGATGGATAGATGGACGGGTGGATAACACATTAGACAGATAGAGAGATAGATGATAGATGATGATGAAGAAGATAGATAGATAGATAGATAGATAGATAGATAGATAGATAGATAGATAGATAGATAGATAGATAGATAGATAGACTGAAATGCCCATGATGAATGTAAAACATATCTCTACCACCCAGGTTTCTAGATGAGGCAGCTGAAGTTCCTAGAGGTTGAATAAAACTTGCTCTTGGTCACAGAGTCGGCTGAAATCAGAGCTCATCAGTCTCATATTTGATGACCGTGTGTTGCAGGTTTACTACATGCTGGGGACCAGCCTGCTCTCATGGAGCTTACAGTCTGGCAGGGGGCATGGTTTTAAATGAGCACTAACAGCACAGCTGGTCTGTGCTACAACAGGCGGACCCCTCTGGTGGTCCAGGAAGGTGTTCTTAACAAGCAGGAGTTTATCCTGCCAGTCTGAAAGATCAACAATTGGAGAAAGACAGAGGGGAATGCCCATGGTGACACAGTAATGTCCCCCACCTCCAGATGCTCACATCTTAATCCCCAGAAGCTGTAAATCTGTTACCTCACATGGCAAATGGATTTAGCCAAGGAAATTAAGTAAGGTTCCTGGGCTGGGAGATTATCCTGGATTGCCTAGTTGGACCCAATGTGCTTATAAGAGGAAGGTAGAAGGTTAGAAAAAGATGTGAGGAAGAAAGCAGAAGCTAGAGTGGTACACTTTGAAGATGGAGGAAGGAGTATGAGCCAAGGAATGCAGGAAGCCTCTAGAAGCCTCTAGGAAGCTAGAGACGAGGAACAGATCCTTCCTTGGAGCCTGCAGAAGGAGCACCGCCCTGCTGACACCTCGATTTTGGCCCCCATCAGACTCACTTTGAACTTCTGACCAGAACTGCAAGGTAATACATTTGTGTGGTTTTAAGCCACTAAGTCTACTCTAATTGGTTACAGCAGCCATAGGAAAACAGTACAATGGGCTCCTTAGTGGACTTCACAAAATAGCCAATAAAAAGATATTCCAGGGGGAAGCTGGGATGGCTCAGCGGGTTAAGTGCTCGCTTTGCAGCCCCAGAGCCTGAGGATTGAATCCCGGGCTCGGCCCATGCGGACCCATATGCTGAGCTGGGGTGTGCCCCCAGTTCAGTTCTCGCTGGGGCCCATGTGGGAGACTCCTGGCCCAGTTCCTGCCCTGTGCAGCCCTGTACCCACCTGTGGAGTGAAACTATATGGAAAACTAATGCTGTCAACTATGGAGACTGCTCTGGGCCCTCCCCCTTCTCTTTGTCTCCCTCTGTCTGTCTGTCTCTCTCTCCCTCTGTCAAAAAACAATAAAAATAAATCTTAAAAAAAAAAAAGATATTCCAGGTGTATAGTACACTCATGCTAGGGGAGACATCCAGGATGAAGCAGTGTGAGAGGACAGAGACAGAGTTCCCAGCCCAAGCAGAAATAAGAAGAGTACAATAGGTACCGGCTATTTGGGGAACTGAACTGTGTTACCAACAAAGACAAGTTGAAGTCCTAGCCCCTAGTACCTCTGAATGCGACCTTACTTGGGAGTAGGGCCATTGCAGACATAATTAGTTAACATGAAGTTTACTGGAGTCAAGTGGGCCCCTAATCCAGTGTGATTGGTGTCCTTATAAGAGGGAAATGTGGACAATGACACACACACAGGGAGAATGCCATGTGATGACAGACACAGAGACTAGAGTGACACAGCTGCAAACCAGGGAATGCCCAAGATTGCCATCGGCCACCAGAAGCTAGGAAGAGTCGAGGAAGGAGTCCCCTGCAAGTGTCAGAGGCAGCATGGCCCAGCAAGCACCTTGATCTCAGACTTCCAGCCTCCAGAAACACGTGTGCGACAACACATTTCTGTTGGTTAAAGCCACTCAGTTTGTCGTACTTTGTTAAGGCAGCCCTAGCAAATTAGTACACCTGCATTCATTAAGCCCCATCTACTCCACCTTTGGGACAATGTTACCAAATGTGTGGCTTTTCTGCAGCCGCAGGTGTATGTTTTTCAGACCCCCCAAAACCAAAGCTGGTATACTGTCATGTTTCTGATATGTCCTACCTCAAGTATGTACATGCACTATAGACTATCTTCCTTTCATTGTTCCTTCCCTTTTCCCACCAAAAGGGCACTCTTAAATTAGTGGTGCATAAGAGAGCACATTCTAGAATCAAGAAAATGAAATATGTGGAGATCCAATAGACTTTCAGGATCATGTATGCAAGGATAGCTCTGAATCCCAGTATAGTAAGTCCTCACTTCATGCTGTCAATAGGTTCTCTGACTTTAAGTGAAATGGGAATCACAGAACTGATTTTCCCACGGACTGATAGAAACAGGAGTGGAGTTCCCACAGTATTCCATCAACGTTAAAACAAAACACCTTTAGAACAAAGCAATAAGATGGCAGGTGATAATCTTGTGTAGTAAATAGCTGTGTGCTGAAAGAGACGCAGGGAGGTCAGGTTGTGGGGAGGAGAGAGTGGACCCCATCCATAGAGCCCAGAAGAACTGAGCTAAGAGCCACATGAGGCCCATGCAGAGACGGCCCCACATACATGAACTACAGGTTTGTCCCTAAGTCCCCTTAAGCTCTAAGACTCTGATTCTACAAATCATTTTCTGTTGAGAACTCCATGCGGTCACATAAACTCCCCTTAAAGTTGGAGGAATCTTCCGGAGCCTTGTGGGTTTCTGGAGAACCTTACCTGGAAGGTCGCGGAAATGACAACTCCCTGGAGAGGGCAGGTAGTTGGGAGAGGGGCCCAGGATTCGGGGGAAGAGCGGCAGCTGAGAAAGGCTGAGAGGTGCAGGAATCCCAGGGACATGCCCAGGGGCGTGGCCTGGGACACGAGGCAGTGTGGGCACAGGAGTCAAGGCCAAGCCAGGGGTCAGCTGAGCCCAGACACCGGGTTGGCTATGTCCCCGCCCCGTGGAAGGTGGCACCCACGTGCAGGCTCAGTAAGGGGCTGGCAGCTGGGTCCATGCTCGTCACGTCATTGGGAAAGAAGGTCGAGAACGAGACGGTGGTCTGGGGTGGCAGTGGGGAGTGGCTAGTGGCCCGGAACAGGGCTTCTCAGCTTGAGGCAATTACACCTCCTGGGGGACATTAGGCAACATGGTCTGGGTGTCACAACTCTGGGAGGAAGAGAGGTATTACTGGCATCTCATGGGTGGCGGTCAGGCGTGCTGCTCCACATTGTACAAAGCTCAGCATGGCCCCCTGGTGAGAACGAATGATCTGGCCCCGGATGTCAATACTGCCGAGTCTGAATAATCCTGGCCTATATTCTACCAGCATCCAGGTTGATTTTTTTTTTTTAAGTAGATGGAGGTGAGGAGGTAGCAAGATGAAATAAGTGGATTAATGCATAGGTGGGTGGATGGATGAATGGACAGAAGAGGGAGAGAACCACTCCAGTGCCATCCGTCTACACTTAGAACAGAGACTCCCTCGCACAGCTACTTGGAGGACTAAGCACATCCCGAATGAATTCCTCAAACCTTACATGGGAAAGGTGCTCCCTTCCCAGACTCACCCACAGCAGAGACCTGCTGGGGAGCAGGGCTGGCTGGTGCGGCCAGCTGCCCTCACTCTGTGGCCTCGTCTCCATTGGCCTCTGTTGCATATGAAGAGGAGGCAGGATCTAGGAGCTGCCCAGAACAGACAGGATGAAGACACGTGTCCTGAAACCCCCCCAACTTGGGTCAGGTCCCCCTTTTCCTGTGCCCCCACTCTCCTGCATGGTGCTCATCACAAGTGTCGTAATCAGTAATCACTGGTGTTACCGTTTAAGGAGTATCTCGGCCAGTGACCCACAATAAGAGCCACGCCTTCAACTCCATGACAGCTGCCACGGTGTGTGCACCGCCAGCCACGAGCTGGGGCACTCATGGCTCGGTGGTCGGAGGACTAGGCGACCCTAGCTGATGACTGCACTGTCAGAGCTACACCCCACGAATCCAGCTCTGACAAAGAAGGCGCCCAGAGGAGGCTGAAATCGAGGCTGCCTGCTGGCGTCTGTGGGAGGCACCTTTTCTTCTGTCTGCTTAGGTGCCTCAAAGCCATGGGGCCCACGTTGGGTCTCTCCTGCCCCAGCCACATGCCAACCCAGGGAGGAGTGTGGGAAACGGGGCTTGAGAAAGCAAGTCGGAACACGCTGGGCCACGTGGAATCAGGGCCTGAGAGAACACAGCGTAACTCAGACAAATGTGCAGACGGGTTTGGCATCTATTTTCCTTCTCGGTACCAGTTACTCATCCTGGGCCCAAATGGAGGTAGGCTTTCTTTCCCAAGGGGACAGACTGCAGATGCCCAAGGAGAGGAGGGTAAAAGGGAGGTTGAGGAGGGCACAGGATGGGAAGACGGAATGCCACTTTTGCTGCAGAAGGCTCAAGGCAGAGCATCGGGAAGCAGTGCTCTCTCAGGGCAGCTGCAGCCTCCTGCAAGGTTATCTGCAGCGGGCACAGGCTCGAAAGCTACGGGGCGATGAAAGTGAGTCATTGTCGCCCAGCAAGAGCCAACTCAGCTGCCCAGGGCTCCATGAAGTCTGTCCCCAGATGCAAAGTTACTCAAATTCTGGATTGGGGTTTGCTTGAATGAAGGGCATAAATAAATGCCCATGCCCAGAAAGACTGGCTGCTACTATGTAAAGCCAACATGACTGACAGAGCCAGGGTGGTCAGGTGACAAATGCCACCTGAAATGAGCCTCATGCTGGAGACAGACAGTGTTCTACCCTTTAGAGACATCTGTCCTCAGGCTCCAAAGCCAGCTCCCTGGCTGCCTAGTTGTGTGACTTTGGGCAGGGACGTCTCCTCTCCCATCTTCACGTTCCACACCTCTAAATGGTCACTCTGAAATTCATGCAACAGCTATGAATAGCTCTCTGCATTATTCTTCCCAGGGTTGACGTTTGCATTTTAACCAGAATTGACTGTTCTCTCTAGCAGCTGATTGGTGAAGGTTCCAGGTTCCAGAATCCAACTGTCCATGTTCAAATCCTGGCCTCATCATTTATTAGTTCTGTGACTTCAGGCAGGTTACTTAACCTCTCTGAGCCTCCCTTTCTTCATGCTAAGGATAATACAACCAACAAAGACTATACTTTCAGGAATCATTTCTATAGTTTGCTAAGGATAATACAACCAACAGAAAGGCAGGTAGTCTTTTCCCAAGTGCCCAGACATAAGCACCCACCTCTTGATCAGATTCCCCAGGGTCCAACATCTTTGGACTGAGGTTTCTGGGCCCCTCTGTTTGGGGGCAGAAGCCAGGACATCATGATAACCATTACCACATGTCACTAAGGCCTCCAGCCTACATGCTCTCTCTTTCTCATTACCCTGCATAATTTTCTTTGTAAAACTTCTTATGATTCAGAATGATCTAGTTAATTTCCTTACTCACTTGTTACCCATCAGCCACCCCTGGATTTAAGTTCCATTAGGTCACACACTTAAGTCTAGCTCATGACTCTGCTCCCAGCACCTAGCACACCACCAGGCACACAGCAGCTGGTTCATAAACACCTGCTGTTGAATGAATGAATGGTCTTTATCTAGTTGCTTCTCCCGTCAGACTTCCCAAACTAAGGTTCTCCGGAACCCCACTTTGCAGACGAAGAAATGGAGCTCCGTGGGATCAGAAGGACTCAACGTCACTGGGCAGTGACTGGCACCCAGGTCTGCCTGAGTTCCAATCCCACGTGTCACCAATTCCAGGAACGTGCGTGCACTTTAACAAGAAAGTTGTGGTAAAGGCAGCAGTACTGAAAAGAGGCGAGGGGCTACGGGCATGAGCTTCGAGCCGGCCAATCCTGGGTTCTCACAGCATTACTACGGACTGACTTGGTTGAGTGGCTTAACTCAGGCCTCAGTTTCCCCATCTGCAACATGAGGATACTACTACTAATGTGATCCTATTCAGGCTGAGATTACCAGGAAGATTAAACATACTTTGCACAGAGCGTGGCAAACAGTAGGCCCTCAGTCAATGTAGGCCATTGTGCATTACTACCTCTACTACAACCTTGTGGAAACCCCCCCTCCGGCTCCACTAACCACTTTCTCTCTTTCATGCCCCTTCTCACTGCCATCTCCATAGAGAAGTAAGCCAGCCCCCGAGCGAGCGCCCTCTGCAGTGCTCCACTCCCCCCACACCAGCCCCGTGGGTGAGGGCACACGCGGTCCCGAGACAGCCCACGCCACTCGGTTCTCCGTTTCAGGCTGTGCGCTCCCAGGGCCCGCCAGCCTCCAGCCTCCCCCGCCACCTCCTCCGCCCACCTGCACGCGTGTGGCACGTGTGGGCGCACGCGTTGCTGCCGCGTGTCAAGCCCGCATCTGTGGGTGGAGAGCCCCGGCTGCCGGCTGAATCAGGAGAGCAAGTCTCACCGCCCCCGCCGTCCTCAATCCACTGCAATCTGGCTTCCTCCCGGCCGCCCAAGCCTGCCTGCGCCGGGGTCCTACTGACGCCCACTCACCATGTCCAGCATCTTTCCCAGGGTCCTGCTCGGCTCCTAGGAGCATTTCATTGGGATGCCCACCACCTCACCTCCACCTCCTTCTAACTCCCTCCTCCCTCAACTCCTCTGACCCAGTACGCTCCTGAGCGTTCCCTGCCTGTTCAGATTCCCTCACTCCTACACTCTTCCACTCAACACACTTATTGAGCACCTGCCCTGAGCTGAACAATGCTGGGATACATGAAGAACAAGGCAGACCCTAACGAGACAGTATGCTCCCTAGGGTAAGAAACTTTGCATCAACACCACCTGGAATCAAATCCCAGCTCTGCTAACTTGCTAGCTGTGTGTCTTTGGGCAGCTTGCTTACCCTCTCTGGGCCTCAGTGACCATCTCTGCAAAATGAGGGTCAATTTGTGGGATGCGCATGAATGCCTATAAGGAATTTAGTACAGCGGGTTCCCACTGTTGCCCAGCCTCATCCATTTTCTGCCCAGCACCCAGATGATCTTGAAACATAAACTAGGCACTTACTTGTTCACTAAAACCCATGCAAAGACTACCTGCTGCCCTGAGCATAAAACCCAGGCCCCTTGCTATGGCATCTGTGTCCCTGGCGATCCTCTGCCTTCCTGTTGGGCCATGCTTCTGCTGGTCCAGAAATGTTGCCTACAGCAGAGCCTCATGCTGTTCCCGGCTCAGAGTGCTGAGCCCGCCTTCTCTCCACCTTCCACGAGCCCGGGCTTCCTCTCAGCAGACCCGCCACGCCCTGCAGGGCTCCACTTAAATGCTGCCTGCTCAAAAGCCTTCCCCGACCACTGGGAGGCAGACTATTGGCATCCCACCAGGTCCCTGATACCAGGCCACTGGGCCTATTTCCCAGCGGCCTGAGGGCACTGGCCGCTCATGCCCATTCCCACCCGCTTCTCCAGAGGCCCAGCCTGAGCGGCAGGGAGCTGCCGCACCCGCAGTGTCTGAGAAGTCATGTTCTTCCTGTGGCCAATGACTGACTGAGGGGGGATGGGGAGCCCCAGCCCCCTGGCCTCTGGGCAGGACAGTGTCTGTGATACAGTTCACAGTCCAGAGCTCCAGCGGGCTCAAGCCAAAGCGGGATCCTCCTGAAACCACATCCTCACCCAGCAATGTTCATACCCACCCAGCTTCCCTGAGAACCACCACACAGGAAATCCCACAGGAACCCCCATGTCAGACTCTGCTCTGGGGAACCCAACTCAAGAGAGGTTGGGTCTTGCTCTTTATTGTGGTTTGGTTTTGTTAAGATTTATTTTATTGGTTTTGAGAGACAGAGAGAAGGGGGAGGGCCCAGAGTAGTCTCCATAGTTGTACATCATCAGTTTTCGACATGGTTTCCTTCCACACAGGTGGGCGGGGGCCACACAGGGCAGGAACTGGGCCGGGGGCCTCCCGCATGGGACGCACACTCCCTAGAGGCAGGGACCAAACCAGGGGGCGAAAACCAAACTGGGGGCCTCCCACATGGGAAGCGCACCCCAGTTCAGCACATGGGTCCACACAGGCCAGGGCTGGGATTCGATCCTCAGTCCCTGGGGCTTCGAAGTAAGCGCTTAACCCGCTGAGCCATCCTGCTTTCCCTGTTGTGGTTTCTTTCACAGCACTTACCTTTACGCTCCCTTATATAAAATGTTTGGTACACTTCTCTTTTGCTTCTACTACAGAAGTGCCACCAAGAGCAAGAATCGCATCTGTTTAGTCCCTCACTCCATACCCATGCTTAGCATGGGCTTGCATGCAGGAGATGCTCGATGACTATTTCTTTTCTGTTCTTTTTTTTTTAGATTTATTTTATTGTTTTGAGAGAAAAGAGAGAGGGAGAGAAGGGAGAGGGCCCAGAGCAGTCTCCATAATTGTACATTAGTTGTGACATGGTTTCATTCCACACAGGTGGGTGTGGGGCTGGCAGGGCAAAAACCGCATCAGGGGCCATTAATAAATCCTCCAACCAGCTCCTCTAACCTTGACCATAATACTACCAATGGTGAGAGTAATAGCACTAATGACGGAGAAGTTCTACTGAGCTCTACCATGTGCCAGGTGGGGGCTGTACGCCTCCCCGGAACACTGACAGCATCTGCCTAGCATGTAACAGGTCCTCAATATATATTTGATGAGAAAATTAATGCAATATGACAAGCACATTATCTATATTGTATTTAATTCACATGACAAGCCTAAGAGGTGAGGAAACTTAGACTCCCTCTATACAGCTTTCAACCCAGCCACCCAGCCAGGGTTGAAAACCAGGGCTGACCTATCAGAATCCGGCGGTACCCACTCTGCTACCTTGGACAGCTCCCCTGCACCTCAGCGGCAGCCTAACCAGACTGTCCACACCCCGTTCACAATACACCCCACTTTTCTATGACTTCAAACTTTGTTCAAACTGGGACTTTGCTTAGGATGCCCTCAACGTTCCTGCACCCAGATTCCTTATGAGCTTTCTTAAAATGTATCTATCAAGAACTCTTTGGGAGGTGAAGACAGCTCAGCAGGTTGAGCACTTGCCTTGCAACCACGGGGTCTGGGGATGAAATCCCAGCCCAGGCCTGTACAAACTCATATGCTGAACTGTGGTGCAGGTGGTTAACTGACTGCTCTGAGCACTCTGCCCCTCTCCTTCTCTCACACAATAAAATAAATCTTAAAAAACAAAATAAAATAAAGAATTCTTTAAGGTTCAGCCCAAGCTATTGCATGTTTCATCAAATCCCCAACATACTTCTACCCAATCCTCGCTCAGGAATTCACACTTTTATTCAACCAACATCTGCTGAGTACCTACTTTGGGTCAATCTCATGCCAGGTGCTCAGCATAGAGATGGATCAGTCTCTTGCCCTCATGGGCTTATATTCAAGTCCGTCCATCTGTTCATCCATCCATCCATCCATCCATCCATCCATCCATCTATCCAGTAAATATTGCCTGAGCTCCCACTGTACACTAGGCATTGTTCTAAGGGTTGAGAGTACATCATTGACAAAAGCAGTCCCAGTGCCTGCCCTGGTGAGGCTTACATTTCAGTGGGAGAAACAGACAACAAATAAGTAATAATCCCTAATGTATATGGTGGGCTAATTAGCCTCCATGCACTCTTCTAAGCATATCACACATTGTACTGACTTAATCCTCAAAATGCTATAGGTAGTGTTATTATCCCCACTTTACAGATGAGGAAAATGAGACTTGGAGCAGTAAAACAACTTGACCAAATCACTCAACTAGTAAATACCATGTGGACCAAGATCCTAACCCAGCCCATAGAATCTATGCCTTTAACCACCATGGTAAACTGTTTCTCTAGCAATTATCCAAATAAACAAGGAACAATGGAAAGTGCTCTGCATGGAAATATAATAACAGAAAGCAATATGGAAGAGACTGGCAAGGGCATGAGAGGTGGTCAGGGAAGACCTCCCTGAGGAGGTGACATCTGAGCCAAAATCTGAATAAAAACAAAAAGCAAACACACAAAGTGCTTATGAAACTTTAGGGCACTTCAGAACCTCTTGAGAATGTAAAAACATAAATTCCTGAGCTTCATCTTCGGTCTACTGTGTCGAAACACAGTGGTGAAGGTGGTGTGTTTTGTTTTTTAATCAAACCCTCCAGGATATTTGATAATCAGGCCTGGAAGCTATAGGTCAAGGGACAGACAGATGGATAGATGACCAGGGAGACATATAAATCAATAAGGTATAACATAACCATGAAGTCCAGAGCTCTGTCCAAGGTGCTGAAAACACAAATGACTCCACAGTTCACTCTTTCTGGGAAAGCAGGAATGCACGCAGGAGAGGGTCTGTGAGCGGCATCTTAAAGGAGGAGCAGAGTTTGAAAAGCAGCTACAGAGGAGTGTGTTCCAGACCAAGGGGGTGCTGCATCAGAGGCCCCAGCCTGCAGCTAGGATGAGGTCACAAACAGGAAGTGGTTAAGAGCAAGCGAGGAATGCAGGGGGGATGCTGGGGAGGGTGGAAATAGCTGAGGTTAGAATTGGGACAGGAGAGGGTCAGACAGGGAAGGACTTGGTGGGGTGTCTAGGAAGCTGGAGTTTCTCCTGACAGAGGCCCCAGGGATCAAGTTGGGGACTGAATGGAGTAGCTTCCCATGGCTGAGAAATGGCCCTAAGTGGTGTTAGCAGTGAGATGCCTGTGACAATTAAGTGTTTATAAAGAAAGAACACAAGGTCTGAGTGAGGGCCACAACGGTGACTTACAGCCTTTCCGCAGTGCGTCTCTTGGTGTGGATTTAAATCAGGGTGTGCCCATGCCGCGTCTGCCCACTGAACTGTGAAGGGCTCAGGCGGAACTAAAGTCTGTATAGAGTTTTGGCCAAAGAAGGGCTTCTCAGCCTTGGCACTGATGACATTTTGAGCTGATAACTCTCTGTTGTGGGGGCTTCCTGTGCCCTGTAGGATGCTAGGTAGCATTCCTGGCCTCTACCCACTAGATGCCCACAGGAACCCCACCACAACTAGTGATGAGAAAACTGTCTCCAGATCTTGCAACTGTAACTGAGGGACAATATGGCCCTTGGTGGAAAACCCCTGGGTTAAAGTAATGTGCTGCACAGTTCTACCTCCTCTCAGCTCTGCCACTTCCCAGCTGGGTGGCTTAAGCAGCCTACCTCCCCTCTCTGTGCCTCTGTTCCCTCCTCTAACGAATAGGAATAGTATTGACCTCCATGTAAGAATTAATACAACGATTTGTGTGAAGTGCACACTCAGTGAATGCCACCTATCACTGCCGTTATATTTTAAGGAAGCGAGCACTTAGCTAAAGGCTGACAGAATGTTAGGTGCTTAACACATGTCAGCTACTGTTGCTTCTATTATTATTTTCTTACTCATTTCTATAGCACTCGCGTCGGCATCTGGGATGGGTCTTACTGAAAGAAGGGGAGTAGACTTAAATGAGAAGGGGGATGCCTGCCTTCTAAGATGGAACCCTTTTTTTCATCATCTCTGAGCACCCCAAAAGTTTACAGGTGGTTATGGTGCCCACAGTGCAGCCACTACCAGCTCCAGCACAAGAATTTCTGAGAGGTGTATTCCAAGGAATGCTAAATCAAAAGTTATTGCTCCCCCAAAGGGTTTTCAAGCCAGAAAATACAGGCTATCTCTTTCCGTTTTGAGGAAATGAGGCATGTTCGGTTAATAAAGGCTCTGACAAGTCCTGCAGTCATTATTACTAGATTTTAAGCTCTAGAAATCAGTGATCAAGTCAAGTTCACTATAGTATCCCCACTCCTCCAACAACAGTGAGCAAGACACACTCGATAAGCATGTGATAAATGAATAAGGGAAAGAAATAATTACATGCATGAAATTGTTAATAAGAGAAGCCAGTTTGACTGTTTAACCTAGTGTTTCCCAAACTTTTGGGACCACTGCACCATGAATATCCCCTAGGACTAGAGCCTCCAGACACACTTTGGAAAACACAGCCCCTCACCCTCACCCCCACCCCACCCCCGGGATGGCAAAGCAAAGGCAGGGATGCCCACAGTACATATTCCTGGCTTCCATGGTTCACAGTGACGTCATTGTCACTTAAAATTAATTGCAGTCACTTTATTTTAGTTCCCAAATGAGCCCGGAGAGAAAGGAAAATACACTTTTAGGGACTCTGGACAAAGGGACTCCATTTTTTAAAAGAAATGTAGCACTCCCTGTCCATCCTGTGTACAGTGAAGTGGTGAAGGAAACATCACCCACAGAAGTGATACTGACCACACTCCTCACATAAAAGAAGCTGCTGTCACTGCAAAGGCCACATCTCCTACATCCCCAAAGCCTAAGTTTCTCCTAAGTTCTGGTTCTGTTCAATGGCAATCTTGTCCAGTAGCACGCAGAGCAAGAGGCAAGACAAGTGCCTGTCACAAATTCAGTTCCAGGTTCTGACTTTACAAGCGTACGTTTAGGCTAATGCCCACCTGCGTTCATCTACCATTTCCATCTGGATGAAAAGTGAGCAAAACAAGCCCCTGTGAGGACTGCAGCCTAGAAGGGGCGGGCGTGAGCTGAAACGAGAGCTAGTGTGAGCACTGTGCTGCCCATGCATCAGACACTGCTCCGGCCACGTCACGCGGGCCGGCCTGGCTCATCCTCACGGCAACCCAAAGAGGCGGCCCCATATCGTTCCCATTTCACGGATGAGTCCTGAGGAAAGAGTGAACTTACGGGGAAATAATGGGTTCTCTTCCCAGCCTCACTGCTGAATTAGTAACAAAGCTTGAAGCTTGAGGGAAAACAATAAATACTATATCTCGGGTGATTAAACTTTCCTATAGCTTTCCAGTCCTGCATTCGATATTATACAGATTCTCATCAGTAGTCTGTGTCAGTGCCTGGATTCCAGTCAAGCATAAAAACCTCCTCAAAGAAAACCTCTGTGACCAGATTGCCTTAATGCCCCACTTGATGGCCACCACAATTCCTGATATTAGTTAACTCATTCTAACAGACCCACCAAATGGCTAAGAATGCACGCTCCTTTCTCTCTTGCAATTCAGTTATAGTATAAAAATGAATTATTTTCCTTTGTTCCTCGGAACATTACTGGGTTTATTTCTATTTCTATTTCCAGTTGTAAACTCTAAGACCCATGACTAAGGAAATCCTTGTCATTTATTTCTAGCCAAAGCCTCCAGGCACTTTGTGAGTTCGCCTGCTAGCCCACTGCAGCTCTGAGAGGCAAAGTGACTGGGCCTGGGACACACAGACAGAAGCAGGAGGTGACACCTGGACTTTACTTTTTTTTTAATTGTTTGAGAGGTGAGAGAGAGGGAGAGAGAGAGAGAGAGAGAGAGAGAGAGAGAGAGAGAGAGAGAGAGAAAGAGAGAGAGAGAGAAGGGGGAGGGTCCAGAGCAGGCTCCATAGCTGTACATCAGTAGTTGTGATATAGTTTCATTCCACACAGGTGGATGTGAGGCTGCGCAGGGCGGGAACTGAACTGCCCCCCCCCCCCGCGCCCCCCCCCCCAGGGGAGGTGGGAACCTTCGCCGTCAAGCCACCTGGTGGTTACTAGTTGTACCTCAGTTCACCCTATGGATTTGCATGGGCCTGGGCCGGGACTCGAACCCTGGACCCCACGATTGCGAGGCAAGTTTTTAACCGCTAAGCTATCCCCTGGACCATAGTTTTAACACTCCACACCACAGCCTCAGTAATTTGCAGTAATCACCAATGCCATTTTTAACAAAAGTTTTAACATGTACTTCGGTTATCCATTTATATCCTTAATGCTGGAGTTAATTATCTGATAGGAGCATGGAAGGTATGGAGAAAGAGTCTGTGTCTATGCTCAGCCCACCTTAGGTTCCTTCCAGTGCCTAGGTCCCACCCCCTCACATCCTAAGTGACAGGGAAGGCAAGATACAGTTACCATTTAGCAATAAGAGGCAGTTACCAAATCTCCCCTTCCTTGACTTCATTCATACTCCTTATATTTGCCAAGAAGATTTAAAACAAACAAAAATCCTCTGGGATGGCAGCCCAACTTGCATAATTTTAATGAATCAATTTCAAAAGACATTCAGAATAGCATCATCCCAACTCCACTCCCTGCTTCCCCCACCCCTGCAAAATTTCTTCATTCTTTTATAAGCACTGGACTAAGAATTCACCTGTCATATCTCATGTAATCCCTAGCTTAATCGGAAAAGCAGGTATTAGTCCCAGTTTAGGTTGACTGTCTTGCCCAAGGCCAAAACAGCTAATAAAGGTCACAGGGAGGGGCCAGGGGGTCTAAACCTGGTCTCCATCTCCAAAAACTCCAGGTCCTACTGCCTTACATAGTTTAAGGTAAATTCACCCAACAAGCCCCCAAGGAAAAAAAAAAAATTATTTGGTCAAATGTCCTCACAAGAGCTGGAAATGTAGCAAATGTAATTAAACTTGAAGTTCTGCTAGTTGAAAACCAATTAAATATATGTTTCTCTGTTCTGCACTACAGCAGGATTATTTTTTAATTATCCATTTAATTTTCTCAGAGTTGACATTCAATATTATTTTATATTAACTTCAGGTGTACAGCGGAGTGTCTAGACGTTTATATAATTTGTGCAGTGATCCCCCACATTAGTCCAGTGCCCACCTGGCACAATATACAGGGGTTGTTGCGACATTGTGAACTATGTAGGGTCCGGCAGAAGTGACCTCCTTTTTTAAGTAGTATAGTATAAACAGACATGCTATCTTAGTGAACTCTGTGTTCCAGGTTCAGTCAAATGGCCCACTGACTGACAAAGGAAGAGCGAATACGAGCAGTGAAGCTGTTATGTTACAGAATTACATGCTTATGGTTTTGTATTAATATTTTGGTATAGATTACCAGCTCATGAAAAGGGGGCATTACTTCTCCCAGACCCGGTATTCTCTATCAGGATTATTGATGAAACTGGCAGGTCATCAGAGTGATGGTAATAATAATTCCGAGGCATAATGCTAAGAATCTTACGGAGGGAGACAAAGACCAGATCATTGAAATTAAAATATGGGTGGAGCTCAGTGGTGAGGCCAATACTTGTAAAAAACTATACTAAGAGTGACACTTCTGATAAGTCTTCTTGATAATGAGAATGTGACATGTAAAAAAAAATTTAAGTAATTTTTCCCATATTAACACAGATCAAGTGGAGACATTAAATCTCTGTGTGGGTTTCATTTCTTTTTAGTACAAATACATTTTGTCATATTCAAACACAAAATCTCTGACATTCTTGCTTGCTCTTAAAAGATTAATAATAAGGCATCAACTGCGACAAGCTATTTCGTGTTCTGGCTAAAATTTTTCAAAAATCCCCAGGTAAACCATTTCTCGCAGGGCTTTTACAAGGTTGTGGCTGTTTTCTAGGGCACTCATCCCAAACTGAGGGAGTGAGAGTGTGTGGGGATGGAGAGGTGTCAATGCCAGGACTTTCATCAAATATTTAAATCAGATTTTTAAACTCATATATTAATTCGATAAAACTGTTGTTGAGCCACTGTTTTGTGTAGCAAGTACTGTTCATGGCTTTAGGGCTAGAAGCAGGGAGAGAAGAGAACCAGGCCTGCCTCCCTGGAAGCTTATATCCTAGTGAGAAGGAGTAGGGAAGGTAAAAAATAAACAAACTAACATCTGCAACGGGTGATATGTTCAAGTCCTAACATCCAGCCCCTGTGAATGTGACCTTATTTGAAAATTAATTAGAGCTTTGTTTATATAATCAAGTTAAGTCATGCTAGATTAGGGTAGACCCAAAGCTCAATCAATGGGATTCTTCTGAGAGGAGGGAAATCTGGACACAGACACACAGGGGAGATGACCATGTGAAGACAGGCAGAGACTGGAGTGATGCATCTATAAGTCAAGGAATGTCAAGGATTTCTGGTACCCACCAGAAGCCTGAAGCGGTGAGGGAGATGCCTCCCCTAGCGCCTGCAGAGAGAGCCCGGACCAACGATACCTTTATTTCCGACTCTGACCTACAGAACTGTGAGAGAAGAAATTCTGTTATTTAAATCATCTTGTGTGTGGTACTTTGTTTCTGACAGCCCTAGGAAATGAATACAACATCTATCTAATATGATATCAGAGAGAGATAAAGGGTATGAAGAAAAACAAAGCAGGATAAGGGGATGAAGAGTGACTGGGGAGGGGAGGGCTAGTTTTGATAATGTAATCAAGGACAGGTGAGATAAAACAAGGGATTGTTAAATCAGTCCCACGAGATTCAGAGGTTATCTCATCAGCTCAGAGAGCCATGAAAAAATACCATAGATTGGGTGGCTTAAAAACAATAGACTTTCTCACACTTCTGGGAGCTGGGAAGTCCGAAGTCAAGGTGCCAGAGAGGTAGGCTTCATGCTGAGACCTCTTCTTTTGGTCTGTATGAGGCCACCATCTCACTGCCTGCTCACCATAACCACTTCTTTGTGCATTTATGTAAACTCCATTCTTTCCTAACTCCAGAGTCACACTGGGAGTTAGGACTTCTACATATGATTAAGCAGTACACATATGAGGTCTGTCTGGAAAAAGTCCAGACATTGTCAATATAACGAGAACAGTTTGCACATCACTGTAACCTGGCAGCCAAAGAGAGTGGACTAGAATGCTCATGCGTAAGCAACGACGACTTCACTATTCTAGTCAGTGGGGGCGCTAGACACCGTTAAATGAAAATGTGTACTGGGCAGTCGTCACATTTAAAATGTTTGAGCAAGTAGAGCTACAGATTTTGCATTAAGCTTGAACATTCCTCCATGGAAACTATTCAGATGATTCATAAGTCTTCAAGGGATGATGCAAGGAGTGTTGCGCAAGTAAAAATGTGGTACAAACGCTTCAAAAATAAGCAAGAATCTGTTGAAAGTGATCCACATTCTGGAAGACCAGCAGCAAGCAGAACACCTGAGAATGTGGAACATGTAAGGGCTGCAATCCACAAAGGTGCCTACTTTGAAGGGGACTGAGGCATCCTTGTCCTACGTACAATACCTCTTGTATCTTCTTCAATAAATGCCACTATTTTTCATACACATGGCTGGATACTTTCCAGTCAGATCTCGTGCATTCAGTCCATAGCAAACTTCTACCCAAAAGTCACCGGTGCAACTCCCCATGTTCTTCTTTGTGCGTTAGGACACATCGTGGCCCAAATGTACATACACAGCCACTAAGTGATGCAGGCAGGACTATTTCATTGCTACGTCTCCATTTATACTCCAATAATTACATTGTAGACACTGACACTTCCCATAAATCCATTAATTCCAAGTTTGTTTATCATCAGCAAACTCAACCAACCAGGTATAGACTGCTAAAAATACACTGCAATACCATGAATAAGTGCAAGCATTGGCTTCATAATGCCAGCCCCAGTGCAAAATGAAAATATGGGACCCCTTCTTCGTTCAAAAGTCATTACAAATTTCAAGACAGTGACTGCAGAGCATTAAACCAAATGTGGGGCCCTTTTGAAACATAGGGCCCTGTGTGACTAATAGGACCCTTATCTTTCTGTGGTGAACACCATCAGGAAGACCAATGAGCATGTTTGCTAGATTTGACTTACCATTTCTTTCTTTCACCGTCTTCTCTCGCCTGGCTTCCCCAGGTTAAGGAGGGTGGAGACAGATGAGCTGTAATTATTCGCTCCCAGAAGCCTTCTTGGATGAGGAGACATTGGACCACAGCCCCCTGAGAAGGAGGAAGTGACAGAAAATGAGATCAGAGCTGTGGCTGGGCAGATCCCTGCGGCCTGGCAGACCAGTGGAAGATCTTTGATTCTATTTTCATTGTGCTAAGGCCTCATCAACAGACTTTAAGCAAGGGAGTCACATGATCTGACTTTACATTTGTGAATGTCACTCCACTATGTTGTGAAGAATAAACAAAAGAAGACATCCCAGGGATGACGGGATAGCTCAGCAGGTTGAGCGCTTGCCTTGTAACTGTGAGGTTCGGGGATCGAATCCCAGCCATGCAAACCCATGTGCTGTATTGTGGCACAACTGGTAACTGCCAGGTTGGCAGCAAAGGTTCTCACCTCCCAGGTGGGAGGCCCCCAGTTTGGTTCCCGCCCCATGCAGCCCCACATCCACCTGTGTAGAATGAAACCATGTCACAACTAATGATGTGCAACTATGGAGACTGCTCTGGGCCCTCCTCTCTTCTCTCTCTCTCTCATCTCTCCAAAAAACAATAAAATAAATTTTTTAAAAAGACATCCCTTGTGACCCTGAACGTCACATAATCATGGGAGAAAAGGCCAGAACTGCCATTGAGGTCTCACACAGCAGGTGATAAAGAGGTTCTCCATTATTGGTCTGACTTTTGAATTATACTTTTACTTCCACGGCCATCTATTTAATATCTGTCTGCCCTTGTAAACAGTTGGTTCTATGAAGAATGAACCATCTTGCTAGTATAATAACTATTATAGTACCTAGCATTGTGCCTGGCGCATATTAACATTCAATAAGGTATTTGTTGAATGAATTAGTTCTTTTAAAGCCAAATGTTTTCATTGTTGTTTTCTTCTTTGTTGATTGTGGTACATAAATAAATCAATACATACATCATAAAATTTACCATTTTAACCACTTTTCAATGTACAGTTCAGTGGCGCTAATATTATACATTCACACTGTTGTATGGCCATCATTCCTATTCACTCCAAAACTTTTCATCATCCTGAACTGAAAGCTGTACCCCATTAAACAATAAGTCCAGGTATCCCTTCCTCTCCAGACCCTGCTGATTACTGTTCTACTTTCTGTCTTGATGCATTTGACCACCTCATGTAAGTGGAACCATACAAGATTTGTCCTCTGGTGTCTGTTTTATTTTCCTTAGTATAATGCTGTTAAGGTTCATCCATGTAGTAGCATGTGTCAGAATTCCTTTCCTTTTTAAGGATGGACAATATTCCATTACATGGATGACCCACATTTTGTTTATCCATTCATCCATCAATGGACAGTTAGGTTGTTTCCATCTTTTGTAGCTTGTGCGTAATACTGCCGTGAATATGGGTGTAGAAATATCTGTTTGACCCCTGCTTTTGATTCTTTTGCGTAGTTTTTAAAACTTCATTTTGAAAAATTAAAAACCTTAGAAAAATTGCAAAACACCACAATCAATCCCCATATTTCTATAGTGCACATAGATCAGAAGCAAATCTTAATAGCTTTTTGCAATTACTTGGAGTTAACTATGGGTGAGGAAGAACAGGTAAGAGGGATGGGACTGAATGGTTGTATTTGAAGACAAGGTAGACAGTTATGTTCTTGTATAACATTTCAATGAAAATGGTAGTCTGATAGGGGCAGTATTACATTGGGGATGTTATAATTCCTCTGGGTCTCACTTTTCTGAACTACAGAAGGGTAATAAATATAGGATCTAATTTACAAGATCACTGAGAGAACTAAGTGCTGTACTTATCACAGTGTCTTAAGTACGCAATAAATGTTAGCCATTCTTATTACTAATAATAATTAAAGAAATGTTTTCTCAAACAAGCTCAAAAGAGTCAGGAGGCTTTGGCTAGAGATAAATGACAAAAACTTATTCACTCATCATAAGAGTTTGCAAACTGGAAACACGAGGCAATATCCACAGTGTTCAGAAGGACAAAGAAAAGCTTGAGAGTTTTACAGTAAAATGTACACTCTTGAGAAGACTCAGTCCTGCATTTTTAGCCTCTGGGTTAGTCCAAGATGGTAATCTCCCAGGTGCCAGTGATCTGAATAATGGAATATCCTTTCCTGAGTTGTTCAGATGGTTATCTATGGAGTTAATATACATCCAGGCATTGATACACACTGAAAAGCTCAAAAGTTAAAATTACCAGGCTAGTTGAAGCAAGAATGGAATCAGAGAAATTGTAAGCTTCCAGGGTCACAAGTGGCAGTTTGGGATTGGGACAAAGGTTCAGAGGATATGAGAGACCTGAATGATTTTTTTTTAATCTTTCAACATACTCTTGGCATTTTACCAAGAAAGAGCTTTATTCTTTCATACACTTTGTGTCCTTAAATCATATTTTGATGGGATTTGGACAGTCAGGTAGGACAAAAATAACATATTTACAGGACAGAGGTGCTAAATATGACATATTTTCCCTTAGAACATGAGAATCGAATCAGTAAGCATCAATTTCCTCCTTCATATGAGAAAGCATTGTAGAATCCTGGGTTTGTTTTTACCTAATCAACAACTTCAAGGGGTCCAAAAAGTCACCAAGGCCACTAAGAATGTTAACACATTTCTTGAAATCCACATTAATGAGTCAAGAGTCACCAAGAGTAGGTGACCAAATTGAGTAGTCCAGTTAAGCCAATTGAGTTTTCAAACAAGTACAAGAACAAGTTTCCAGTAGCTTCGTAGATAAAGGTCAACTAAATTAACCAACATTTATTTGAGTGCATTTTGCCTTTGTTTACATGCCCACCTATCAAACATTCATACCATAAATCAGACATGTTCAGACTTTCGGCTTCCCTGGGCCACACTGGAAAAGAATTATCTTGGGCCACACATAAAATACATACACTAATGATAGCTGATGAGCTAAAAAAAAAATCTCAATGTTTTAAAAAGTTTACAAATTTGTGTTGGGCCACATTCAAAGCCATCCAGGGCCGCACATGGCCCACAGGTTGGACAAGCCTGCCATAAATATTTATTGAATGCCTACTGTGCTGTGTGCCAACACTGGATGCCTTATGTACATCCCAGTAAATCTTCCCAACATCCCTACAACCTTGATACAGTAGATTCTCAGTTAACCAGCACCCAAGGGGATTGGAAGGTGCCGGATAAATGTAAGTAGACTCCCCATTAACCAGAACTCAAGCAACCAGGTGCATGACTGTGCTAGTTGCTTGAGTTCTGGTTAATGGAGAGTCTACTGTATTATAATTCCCATTTTACAGATGAACTATCCAAGGCTCCAAGAGATAAATGTATTTTTCTGAATTGAAAATTAGTAGGCACCATTGTATTTATAAGCGCAATGACATAGGACAATGGTCGGCAAACCGTGGCTCGCGAGCCGCATGAGGCTCTTTGACTCCTTGGCTGCGGCTCTTCCACGAAATGTTTAGTGCAGGCACGGAATATTATTTATTAACTTGCCTTGTAAGAGACGAGTAAACATTTTTGAAACGCAAGCCTACAGAAAAGAGGCACATTTTTAGAAAGCAACAATAGCATGAATAGTCGCTCGCAAACATGTGCATCATTATCTCCATCAAATTGCTGCCCTACGAAATGTATTTTAACTACAAATAGGAAGAAAGCAGTCGAGGAACTCCAGAGGAGACAAGAAAGGTCAGCTTTTGTTTTTAATCACTGGGTGCAATCTTCTAACAATGTTAATATGGCAAGTTTTGTAGTTAGTCAGGAGATTGCTCAGAGAGGAAAGCCATACACGGACGGAGGCTATATAAAGAGTTGTTTTATAAGTGCATCCAAAGAGCTTTTTCGAGATTTTAAGAATAAAGCAGACATTTAAAAAAAAAATCGAGAGATACCTTTGTCTGCTAAAACAGTGAAAGATAGAACAGTAAAAATGTCTGCAAACATAACAAATCAACAAATTGAAGATCTCAAATTGGCCTCAACTCTATCAATAGCAGTTGATGAGTCTTGTGATATAAATGGCACAGCACAAGTTTCTCTTTTTGTTCGATTTATCTCCACTACAGGCCCTAAAGAGGAACTTTTGGGATTATTGCCACTCAAAGGACAAACGCTTAGAGTAGATATAGCAAATGTAATTGAGTGCTTCGAAAAACATCAAATTCCATTAGAAAAAATTGTCTCGATCTCAACAGATGGAGCGAAAAGTATGACAGGTGCAAGAAATAGGTTTGTCGCTATTTTGAAAGAAAAAATTAACCACGAGATACTTACTTACCATTGTATTATTCATCAGGAAGCACTATGTGCGCAGACATTCCCTGAAGAAATTTGCAAAGTAATGGAATTGGTGATTAAGATTATCAACTCCATTGTAGCTAAAGCTCTTTACCATCGCCAATTTAAAGAATTTCTAATTGAGGTAGAGAGTGAGTATGCAGATCTTCTGCTGCATAACAAGGTTCATTGGTTATCGAGAGGAAACATTTTAAAACGTTTC
>PVKE010005996.1:29848-56372 GCA_004027555.1 Craseonycteris thonglongyai
AAGAGTGTTCACTATGCAGAGCTAACGAACGATCTGTGGATCCAGAAATTTTATTTCATGGTGGATGTTACTTCTCATCTAAATCAGCTTAATCGTAAGTTACAAGGAAAAGGAAACACAATTTTTTCGATGTTAGAAGAAGTAATTTCATTCGAAAACAAATTGTCGCTTTTTGCCGAAGATTTTGAAAGAGAAACTCCAATTCACTTTCCATGCCTATTGAAATATTGTCGAGAAAATAAGTCTAATATTGACATTTGCTATTTCAGAACAACACTGTTAAATATGAAGGAAACTGTTCTCAGCAGGTTCAAAGATTTTAGAAACAGCAAAGCGACGTTAGTCTTTGTTAAAAAAACCTCTGAATGCCACGGTAACAGAAATAAATTTTTCACCCTTTGATATTGATATTGGCAGCTTTGAAATGCAGTTGCTGGATTTAAAAAATAAAGAATTGTGGAGCTCAAAATTCGAGGGTCTTTGTGCTGATTTAGAGCTATTGAAGAAAAATAAATGTGAATTAAGTTTACAGCACAAGTGGTCTGCTTTGAAAGATCTGGAGAGGGAAGATATGTTGATTTTTAACACCTGGAATAGTACTCCTGACTCATATGCTCAACTGAAGAAACTAGCGTTTGCTGTTCTTTCCTTATTTGGGTGGTCTACATATTTATGCAAACAATCATTTTCAAGCATGAACTTTATCAAGAGTAAATTAAGAAATCGGCTTATCGATGGGAACTTGGAATCGTGCCTAAAATTAAAAACAACAACATACAAACCTGACTTACCCTTACTTTCCAAGGAAATGCAAGGCCATTGTTCACATTAGTGGAGTATTTGTAGTTTTTTTTTTAAGGATACCTTTTATATTATTTAACTTGTTATAGTTTTAAATAAATATTATCTTTATATAAGTATGATACCAAGTTTTATTTAATGTACCGTTAGTTAAACTAAGACATATTTAGCAAAGGCAAGCTCGAGAGTATACTTTTAATCCTAATTATTTCCATAAAAATGTCTCTACTAAAGTAAAGCTTAAGTTTAAAAAACATGGCTCTTTGAATAAACTTCAATTTTGTATTGTTTATATTTGGCTCTTTTGGATGACGAGTTTGTCGATCACTGACATAGGACATTTGTCATCCAGATAGTCTCAGAAGAATCTGGAATATCTAAAATTCACTAATATCAAAGAGAGTTCATTTTTAAAAGGCAATGGAACTAACACATTTGAATCACTGAATCAAACACTACAGGGAGGTGGGATCCTCCATTTTATGCAAAGGAAGCATCTGAGCCAGGGGTGCATTCATTTGTTCATTCATTCATTCATTCAACAAACACTGAGCACTCCCAATGGGTCAGGCATTGTTCAGGTGCTAAGGAAATAGTGGTGAACTTGGAAAATTAAATTCCTCATTGCATGCAACTCAGTTTTGTTTTGTAACCCACTCTACTCCAGGCTTCCTGTTCTTAACTTCCTCCCCATCCCACAGCGCCCACTCAGCTGGCCCTGTATTGCAAAGGGTACATATTACTAAGGGGATGAATGTCTTTCCCTCCCGCCCCAACATCACCCTCAGGAGTCAAACCTGACATTTATGATTAACACATGTACTACTTCCAAGGATTCAACAGCCTGTCACCTCCCCACCACCTTACAGGAATTTTACTTACCGTACTTCTTCCACACCTAACTAAGAGCCAAGTGCCTGATCTTCACGGTTTGAAGAGTTCAAGGAGATTGTCAGCAGAGAAAAAACAAACTTTTAAATGTGAAATGCTCTCAAAATGGTCTCCTTCACAAGTTCACGGCATGGGGGAAAAAATAAAAAGGGAAAGGAAAGGGGAAAAAAGGAAGAGGAAAGGGGAAATTTTTGATTTTTAACGATTCAAGAGGCATAACAAACAAAGATGTAGACCTCATTTGGATTCCAATTCAAAAAGCCATTATGAAAACAATTCAAAAACAGAACTACAGACCAGGTATTACATGAGATTAAGGAATTATTATTGATTTAGTTAAATGTCATCACTGTAGTGATATAAAGAAAACGTCCACATTCTAGAGAGATGAATATTGAACTGTATACGGGTAAAACAGTACATTGATTGGCATTTGCTTTAAAATAATATGGCAAAAAAATTAAAGTGAAGAAAAAGTGCAAATTTTAAATAACAGTTAAATCTAAGACAGCACTATCCAATGGAATTTTCCTTGAAAATGGAAATGTTTATATCTAAGCTGTATGACATGGTTAGTCACAAGCCACATGTGGCTGCTGAGCACCTGAAATGTGGCTAGTGCGACTGAGAAACTAATTTTTTTTAATTTTATTTCAATTAATTTACATTTAAATTTGCCACCTGTGGACCTGTGGCTAGTGTCTGCCATATTGGACAGTAAAGTTCTATGATGGCTAGATGAGGTTTTATTTATTCCTCTATTTTCACAAATGGTTGCAGATTTTTACAACAAAAATTGATAAAACAGGGGATGCCAGGATAGGTCAGCAGATTGGACACTTGCCTTGCAACCTCGAGATCGGAGGATGGAATCCCAGCCCTGGTCTATGCAAACCCATGTGTTGAACTGCGGCACAACTGGGAACCATCAGGATGGAGGCAAAGGTTCTCGCCTCCCATGCAAGATGCCCCCAGTTCAGTTCCCACCCCACATCACCCCATATCTACCTGTATGGAATGAAGCTATCACAACTAATGATGTACAACTATGGAGACTACCCTGGGACCTTCCCCTTCTCTCTCTCTCTCTCTCTGTCTCTCTCTCTTCCTGTCTTTCACCTTTTCTCAAACAATGAAATAAATCTTTTTGTAATATTTATTTTATTGTTTTTGACAGAGAGAAAGACAGAGAGAGGAGGGGAGGGCCCAGAGCAGTCTCCATAGTTGTACATCATCAGCTTTCAACATGGTTTTATTCCACGTAGGTGGGCCGGGGCCGCGCAGGGTGGGAACAGGGCCAGGCGATGGGAGGCACGCCCCTGTGAGCTGGGGGTGAACTAGGGGCCTCCCATATGGGAAGCTTGTCATGGTGAGAATGGAACTGGGGCCACACCCCAGTTCAGCATATGGGTATGCACGGGCCAGGGCTGGGATTCGATCCTCTGACCCGGGGGCTGCAAAATGAGCACTTAGCCCACTGAGCCAATCTGGCTACCCTAAAATAAATCTTTAAAAAGCAATTTTAAAAAATATTGTAAAACAACTTGAATAAAAGGCCACATTCTGTCCCTGGATAACCTTGGGCTTGTATCTTGTTTTCTTTCAGTTCTCTCATCTGTAAAATGGGTATGCTTTACAGGAAGGCCTAACTGCGAGTTCCAGATGTGCCCCCACCCAGGGGGAAGGCTGTCCACCTGGCCAGCACCTGTCAGCTCCAATAGCTGGACCCCATCCAGACTTCAACCTAATGGGTTTCACTTCCCTGCCAGTCCACAGAATTATCCAAACAAGACAATCACAGCCTCCCACAGGAACCAGGGGCCCCCTTACCATCATCTTGTTACTATAAAACCTGTCCCCGCGAGTAAAGCCTTGGTGTGGCCCTGCAGAGTACACAGTGTCCTTCTCCCCTGGGCCAAGTGCATGTGACCAATAAACGGCTGTCTATCTCATCTGTCCCATGTTGTATGTGGTGTGTTCAGGCAATCTCATACTATTTAGGGTAAGCTATCCTCCCTCACCAATGGGTGACTAGAGGGCAATCAGGATACTCCTCTCTGACCTGAGAAGGTATTTTTGAGGATTACATGAAATACACACACAAAAGTACTTTTTACATCTCAACACATGAGTTAAATATAAGAGATCATAGTATTGCTGTTGGTTTTGTTAATTCTCTGACAACTGAGAAAGAAATCTCAGACTTTTATTGCTATCTGGTAGGTGAATGAATACTTTGCCCAACTTTATTATCTATACCTAGTATTTGCAGTGATTAAACAGAATTATATCATGCATCATGTTCTCTACACCATGTTTTTTCATTCAACAACAAGCCATAAACATATTTTCACTGCTATTTAACCCCTTTTAAGAGCCCTACCATGTTCCAATGTGTAATATAATTTAACCAAATTCCTTGCTGATCTCATTCATTTCCATGAATTTAAATACCATCTTAATGCTGCTGACTCATATATTTACGTCACTAGTCTGTTCATCTCTAACTTTCAGGTTTGTATACCTGACTGCCTGCTTGACCTCTCTACTTGGAAGTGTCACAGTCATCACAAACTTAATGAGCCCCAAATGAAACCCCTGATTCATCCAGTTTCTTGTATCACCTTTGGACCAACTTTTTCACCCTGCTGTTTCCCTCATTAATAAGTTAAATAAAACTCTCACATATGTTCACTATGCATTTGCATGAGAACTATGTTTTAACATTTTGAGAATTACATTTTAATAATCATCATAGAGATATGGTAATTACCACCTTCCTATATATTACCCTTTGTACTTCTCAGATTATTTCTGGGAAAGAAGAAATTACAACAGTCCGTGATTCACTCCTTCCAAGCCAAGGACTACCTGGAAATGAATGACCACCAGACTCCCTGGAAAATACGCTAAAGGCATTTACTAGATGAAAAGACCAGGAAGACTTAATCTCTAAAATGCTCTAGCAAGATGTACCTGGCTGTTTACTGTGAGTAGCCTGCAATTTGTGGAAGAATTTGTTACAGAACAGAAAGTAATCAGGCAGGCATTTATATCTATGTAATCAATGGAGGATAAAACTGGGAAACTATAAAAGTCAAAATTGCTTCCTCTAAGGACAGTGATCCATATCCATCTTTGGGGACTCAATGATTAATCCAAAACAAACTCAGAACAATTAGGAAGCTGTCGCTGGCAGATGTGGGCTCCTTCATAAAGAATGCCAGGACGGCTCAACAGGTTGAGCACTTGTCCTGTAACCACAAGCTCTGGGGATCGAATCCCAGCCCTGGCCCGTTCAAACCCATATGCTGAACTGTGGTGCAACTGGTAACTGCTAAGATAGCAGGGAAGGTTCTCACTTCCCATATGGTAGGCTCCCAGTTCAGTTCCCACCTGCAAGACCCCATATCTACCTATCTGGAATGAAACTGTGAAACCTAAGAGACTCCATTTTGTAAATTGGGACTCCATTTTATGAAATTGGCCGTCATCTCAGAGAAAACGAAACTCAAAGGTCCCAGGAAAGAGAAACTCAAGCCTCTCTCCCCTTATCAGGGAGGAATGAAACTCCCCCACCCAACTTCTGCTCCTTGCTCCACTCCCTCGTACCCACCCAGTAACGCCACAGCATATCTCCCACACGCTTGCGGTTTTCTCCTTTAAATTCCCCTACCTGTCGCGGCTCGGGCCGTTCTCTCCCTGTTGAACTGGGAGATGGACAGACCAAGCTCGAGCTTGTATCAATAAAACCTCTCTTTGTACTTGCATCAGAGTTGGTGTCTTGGTTGCCGTCAGGATCACGATCTGGGAGCACAACAAAACTACATCACAACTAATGATGTACAACTGTGGAGACTGCTCTGGGCCCTCCCCTCTTCTTTCTCTCTCTCTCTCTCTCTCTCTCTCTCTCTCTCTCTCTCTCTCTCTCTCTCTCTCTCTCTCTTTCTCTCTCTCTCTCCCTTTCTCTCTCCCTTTCTCTCAAACAACAAAATAAATCTATAAAAAAATTAAATTAAGTCATTGAACATACACATACCCACACATAAACACAATTCAGCCTATAAATTCCAGTAGATTCATTGACTACTAGAAGCCTATCCATGGATCCCCAATTTCAAAATAATTCATTAACATAAAACATAGTGTCATTGTACAAACCTATTTTATTTTTAATCTTTACATTAATGCATCAAATAGGAATTAATAGTCTCATTTTACAGAACAAGCAGTCAACATGCCAGAGTTCAGCTCACACTTCAAGTCAGTGTTACATTCTTTAGGTTCTTCGGGTACAAATAATAAAAATTTGCTCTGGCAAACTCATAAAGAAAAGGAACAAACAGAGCGGACATCAAGTAAGTTGAAGAACCAAAAACCAGGTTGTGGAATTGGGCTCCAAACTGGAGTCAGGGCAGCTCGCACTCTACATTTTTTCCCAGTCTTTGTATTACTATTGTGAAAACAACAAACTAGGGCCAAAATGGGGTCACTTATGCTAAGCCCTATGCATTACCAAACCAAGACTTAATTAATTATAGCTTCAGAAATGGAACCTTAAAACTGTTCCATCAGGGATCACCTAGTGATCAACACTAGTGAAGTAATAGATCCCTGCCATCCCTAAAAGGAAAGTGGCCTGACTGTAACCAACCTGCTTTTTGCTAGTGTAACTTCCTTGTTCCTGTTCCCTTTGGCCTACAAAAGTCATTACTTGGGAAGCTGGGATGGCTCATCAAGTTAAGCGCTCACTTTGCAGCCCCAGGGACCAAGGATCAAGTCACGGCCCTGGCTCATGAGGACCCATATGCTGAACTGAGGGGTGCTTCCCATGTGGGAGGCCCCCAGATCGGGTCTCACCAGGGCATCCTTCCCATGTGGAAGGCTCCCGGATTGAGAGAGGAGGAACTGTAAAAAAATTGTAGAAGAAAGGGACTCCAGGAATGACTGACCCCGCAGATTATAGATTAGATCTCTGATTGGCCTCCTGGAGACTCTTGCAACACTTACAAGAAAAACAGGATTTGTAAATAGCCAGAACCAGTGGTCCCAACACAACTACAATCCCACCGAAACTCCCCCTCCCCACCTTTAGTCACAAGGAACACATAAGACCCTAGACAAAGGACTCACACTCCAATCAGGAGGACACTGAAAAGGGTATATAAGCTGTAAGGAATCTAACTGCAGGGAGCGCATGCTTAGGTGCTGCTAGCCCCACGTGTTCCGGCGGCTAATAAAATCTCCTTCCTCTAGCTAAAGAGTTGTCTGAGCATCTGATATCCTCCTTGGGGTGTCACTTCCTGCAACAGAGTGGGCTCCCAGCTCATGTGGGCGTACCTTACTCCCATGAGGGAGCCCCCTGGCCCAAATCCCACCCTGCACGGCCCCTACCCACCTGTGTGGAACAAAAACATGTCGAAAACTGATGATGTACAACTATGGAGACTGCTCTGGCTCTCTCTCCTTCTCTCTCTGTCTCTGTATCTGTCTCTGTCTCTCTCTCTCTACCAAAAGAAACAAAAACAATTATAAAAAAGTCTTTACTTTTGTACAGCTTCTTGAAGCACCTTTCTGCTAGATTTGATATTGCCTGATTCACATCAATTTGTGTGCAAATAAACTCTTATCATTAGTTATATTGCCTCGGTTTATCTTTTAACATTGTCCTCAAAACTTAGAACCCTGAGCCATTGACAAAAACTACCAAACTTTAGTCAAGATCCTCTGAAACCTCTTGTCAATTAGGCTTTGACCGTTGGGCTTCCTTGTTTATCACTGCATTACCTAGGATTTTAGTAAAAAATCCTATTAACCCCTTGACATATGTGTTGTGTTTCTTAAGCCATTGTAAACACTGTCTTCTCTGAAATGCGCATAGATTTAATTTGCTCTGAGTGCTGTTATAATGCAAATATTCTCAAGAAATAGTTATATATATTCAGTGTTAAAGTATGAACTGTAGAAATAATCCCTTTAAGACGTCTGTTTTGCATTTGTATGGAAGTGACACTGAAAGCCAAATGAGGTATTAGAGTGAAAACAGTGACACTGGTATTCAACAAATTCATATGGCTGACTATTTAAAAGAAGATTCAAATTCAAGTGAAGGTAGCTTATCCAATGTAATGTTCATAAACATGCAAGACCTTTATCTATATCAAACAGTGATGACTGTGATTTAAGAGATGAAGAATGAAATTGGGAAGAAAAAATATCCCAAATACAAAACCATTTACCAAAATTGCTGGTAAAAATGTTTTAGTTTTGCAAAGACTTTGAGCAAATACTATGCCTCTCTGTGTTTTAAAACAAGTGCTAAGTGATGTTTTTTTTTAAATGATACGGTAACCTTAGAAACAAATAGATACACAAGTCAAAAGATAAAGGACCAGAACTTGAAAAAGGACAAGGAGTGGTTTCCAGTAGCAAGTGATGCAATGAAAGCATATCTTTTGTTATGTATCATTATGTCACAAGTACAAAGATCTAAAATAGATATGTACTTACTGGTTAAAAAGAGCAATATTAGAGACACCAATATTTTCAAAACCTATGCCTCGCAAATGTTCTTGGCTATATCACATTTTCTTCACTTCGTGGATGATGAAATTGTACGTAAAGAAGACAGAATACAAAAAATGGGAAGAATAGTCAACTATTTGAGAAGTAAGTTTGAACAATTATACACTCCAGATGAAGATTCTCCTGATGAAATTCAAAGGACAACTGAGGTATGTATATTTGCAGCTAGCAAACCTGCCATATTTGGAATGAAAGTTTACAAGTTATATGAATGCAATACTGAATATTACACCTGCAAATGTTAAGTTGAAAAGTAAATAGTATTTTTTGCTCACATAGACTTTCGATTATTTGCTTCTCAATCTTTTGGCTATAATCAAGTGTAGAATTTCATTTAATTCTATGTTAAGGGCTTAAGTCAGTTTATCGGAACCCTCATCCTCAATATCTGATCAAATTCTTCATCTGTCACCATCTCCTGAGTACTAATCTGATCACCTTGGGTTGCCTTTAGCAAGAATCCTGTTAGGTCAGTTTACCAAGAATCACCCTACCCTCTAAGTAACTTTCCATCCACTGACTACCATCACCACCAACAACCTGCTCATTGGCTACAAATCCCTAGTTTTCACATTGTATTTGAAGTTGAACCCAATTGCTCTCCCTTACTGCAAAACCCCCCACTGAAGTAGTCCCTTGAGGACAGTCTTTGTTACTGTCCTTTAACAAATGTCAGAATAATTTTTTTTCTTTGATGCCATGAAGCAGGTCCCCCCTGGAGTGGGTCATATATCCACACATGAGAAAGGGACAGCCCTCACAAGCCTGTGTACAATGAGGAGGAAGATCTCTGAATGAAAAGTGGGGTACGTTAACTAAAAACAAAGCAGGGAGGCCAAAAATACCAACAAATTTACAGTAAAAATGACAGGTGTAGAATCATGATTTGGGAGTAAATCCAACCAGGGTATTTCCACCTTCCCTTCCATTCTCTGATTTGAAGAGAAGTGGGGCTTATTGGTGATGAGTTGTATTTCTAATCAATGCTTCTCTCTACCCTAAGTATGAGATTCAATTATCTTAACTGTGTGTTATCTCTGACCTTTGAGCTCACAAAAAGTAAATCTATAGCCAAATGAATGGTTAGGCTGTGTCCTGGCCTTAGATGAGTCTAAGAGTGTGAAGGTGTCACAGAAGGATGTAGTTTTGCCTTCCCAGCATCAATTCCACTTTCTTCTGATAACAGCATCCTGATTTTCCTCTGTTACATCCCCAAAGGGGACTATAAGGCCCAGACTTGGCCAACCAAGGGAAATACACTTTTTTTTGCTGGCTTTGCTAACTTAGAAAGCTAAAGACTTGGGCTAATAGTTCCTTATTTTATCATTTAAGAACCTCGATGCAGCCATGCCTTGAAGCTCTCTGAACTTTTCAATTAGGTCATTTAATTCTATTTTTGTATACAGTGTTCCCTCGCCACTTCGCGCTTCATGTTTTGCGGCTTCAGTGTTTCGCGGGTTTTCCCAAAATATTCATCAAAAAATAAAAATGAAAAAATACAACGATGTCAGTAGCCACATTGCGGAAAGGAGTGTTGTTTCATGTTGATGCACGAGAGAGAAGGATCCCTGCATGTCGAACAAAGAGATGAGTCGACTCAGAGTCCATCCCACGGGCTCTCATAAAGGCGTGTGATTGGTTTCCGGTGCGACATCGACCCATGAGAGACCGATGAAGACCTCCTTGAGATGACAAAGTCTGCAAGTGAGGAAGAAAACGAAGAGGAAGATGAAGAAGAAACTGAAAAGCGTGGCCTTACCCTGGAGAATCTGCAACAATTGTGCAACATGGCAAGAGCGATGCCACAATTTGCACAAGACATGGACGACACTATGGTTCGAGCTGTCGAGTTCAGCCATCGCGCTGACGGGGTTATGTCCTTGTACAGGGGAATTTTGAAGGAAAAGAAAAAACAAAGACAACAACGACCCATCACCATGTTTCTCTCCAAGGTAAAGCCCCCGGCTCTCCCGTCAGCGCCTCCAGCAGAAGAGTCTCCGAGGGAGCCTAACGCTTCTACGCGTCACGTGACAGCCTCTCCTCCGCCACCAACACAAGACTCTTCGCCTCTCTCAGAAAGCAATGTTGATTCATGTTTATTACTGTATAAGGTTTTGTCATTCACCTTATTATCACTGACACGTTTAAGTAAATACGTATACTGTTGTCATTTTTGTCTTAAATGAGTAAAGTATGAATACTGTTTACATATTTAAAACATTCTTGTACCCGCATACACGAAAATTCCTAGGGGCCAATCCTACTTCGCAGTTTTTCAGCTTTCGCAGAAGGTTCTGGTCCCCATTAACCGCGAAAAACGAGGGATCACTGTATGTGCTTTTAATATTAGTTTTAATACTTGGAAACCATATATAAAATATATATGGCTAATATAAAGATGTTTCACTCTGTCTAACCATGTAGTGATACCAATGACTTTTGGTATGACAGTAAAAGTGTTTTGTTTTGTTTTGTATGTTAATTAACCACATGCTATAACATAGACACAGAGTAAGAGGAAAACAATAAAACAGCAAAATTATAAAGACAGCCACATTTGTATCCCAGCTCAGTCTTTTCCTGTTCCATCCCTCTGTATTTCCAGGCTCCCTTTTTTAGGCATCCAGTATTATCAGGATGCTGGGTTATCTACCACTCACTAAGGTGGTTTGTAGTTTAAGAGGCACCTTAAAAGAAAGTAATGTATAATCCAATGGAACGAATTAATAATGGTGGAATTTCAGGTATTCATCTAATGAGATTGACTGAATGTTTATGCTCCCCCCTCCAAATTCATATGTTGAGATCCTAACCCCCAAAGGAATGGTATTAGGAGATGATTAGGTCATGAGGGTAGAGACCTCATAAATAGGATTAATACCCATCATAAAAGAGACCCTACAGAGCTCCTATTTCCACCATGTGAGGACACAGAGAGAAGAAACTATGAAACAGAAAGAAGGCCCTCACCAGACACCAAATCTACCAGCACCTTGATCGTGGACTCTGCAGCCTCCAGAACAGTGAGAAAGAAATGTTTGTTGCTTAAGCCACCCAATCTATGGTATTTTTGTTGCAGGAGGCCAAACAGACTAAGACATCTTATTCAGACTTACTAAACATCTACCATGTGCCAGACAACATGCTGTGATACAACAGTATGCAAGTGTTCTCTCAAAGAGTTTGTAGACTTCAGGGAACAGATAAGTAAGCAGACTGTTGCTTAGCAAAATGGTGCTAAGATGATGCTGTGAAAACTCTCCTTGGATACCTACCCTGCAGAGGAGGGAGACAGCCACGAGAGGCTTCCTATAGGCCCATCACGTTATTCCTAGTCCTCGCGCAGACTCCAGCACACATTAGCTGCTCTGGAGATATTTAGTCCGCAATGGAACAAGCTGATGTGAGCGCTGAGTCTTTAGGGGCCATGGATCTGCCTCCTTCTGTGCTGCCCCACAGTTCTCTCCACAGCGCGCTCCATCAGCCTGAGGGATCGACAATCTGTTAGCTTTGTTCAGTCTGCTGTCAGCTCTCCTTCAGTCATTAACATCCTATTTTCAGGGTGGGAGGCTTTGACTCCCTGAAATTAGTCGTAGAGTTTTGCACAAGATAAATAAACAAGGGCTTTAAGGCCAGACTCAGGCACTAGATGTTACAGTGTACAATTTTGAAAGCTTGAAGAGTGAAGGCTGGATGGGTTGGGTTGTGCTTGGGGCCTAGGCATAGCTCCCTAGAACAATTCCAAAGGAAGGTGAAAAGGTAGAGACATCAGCCAGCAACCCCTCTGATTTTGTCCATCAGTGTTAGCGAATTACAGTGAAAAGCCATTTCCATTGGCCAGGAGGACCCAGTGCTGATCCAACTGACAGCACCCTTACAGCCAAGAACAAATCCCACACATTAAGAAAGGCATGCTTCAAGATGGTAGTGAAGGTTCTCACCTCCCATGTGGAAGACTCCGGTTCCATTCCTGCCCCCATATACAAGGCCCCACATCCACCTGTGTGGAATGAAAGTTTGTCAAAACTAATTATGTACAACTATGGAGATTGCTCTGCCCCCCACCCTCTCTCTTTCTCTCTCTTTCTCTCTTTCTCTCTTCTCAAAGAATAAAATAAATCTTTAAAAATAAAGGGCATGCTTGTATACTGCCAATCTAGCAGAGAAGGGAAGAAATGGAGTTGTAGGCAGAAGAGGCAAAGGCTCAGAGAGGTGAAAAGCAGGAAATACTCATGAAACTAAACAAGAGTTTCGCATATATAAGTTGTGTGTGCATGTGTGTGCACGCATGGGTGTGCTCTTTTCATGCCCCAGTCAAGGCAGAATTCCCCATTAGAACCAGTGAGCATAATACCTAGTACCCATGACACTTTAAGTATCATGTTTTAACTTTATTTTTATATCAGTAGAATCAAATCTGACAATAATTATTCCAACTCAGGTTTTATTCATCTTTATACCAACACAGCTATAAAACACTCCATATTTTTTTATGGAGAAAGAAGCACATGGCAGCAAGAATGCCCAGTCCATAAACTCCTAACGTGGCCATGGCCCCAATGTCTAGAACAGCACACAAGGTGGTACTCAAACTGATGAACAAGTGAATTGTAAGTGGTCCTGCTTGACTGCAAGACAAGTGCTGGGTGGACATGGGCCCAGATTGTGGACAATGTTGACTGCTGGTTAAAGCGCTTGGACATTATCTTAAAGGAAACAGGGAAAGCTGGGATGGCTCAGAGGGTTAAGCGCTCGCTTTGAAGCCCCGGGGACGGAGGATCGTATCCCGGCCCCGGCCCATGAGGACCCATATGCTGAACTGGGGTGTGGCCACCAGTTCAGTTCTTGCCGGGACCTATGCGGGAGGCTCCTGGCCCAGTTCCTGCCCTGCACAGCCCTGTGCCCACCTGTGGAGTGAAACTATATGGAAAACTAATGTCAACTATGGAGACTGCTGTGGGCCCTCCCCCTTCTCTCCGTCTCTGTCTCTGTTTCTCTCTGTCAAAAATCAATAAAATAAATCTTTAAAGGAAATAAAGCCATGAGAGGTGGTAACATTCAGGTTGGAGTTTTGGAAAGGCCTCTCCAGCTGTCTGGAGGAGGGCAGAGGCTAGAGGCAGGGCAACCACTGATAGGGAAGCAAGGAAGGTGCTCTGGGAGCCCTTCTGGTTACACATGACTCCCAGCCAGCACAGCACCTGAACCTCTGCAGACTTGGACAATTTGGGGCAGCAAGTTCCCATGGCATCAGATAACCTGGAATCATATGATTAGGAAGACCCTTCCTTTTCATTCATCTCTCAACGCTGCTCATTACATCAAGGAAAAAGTCTGTTTGGTGATTGTCTTTAAATCCTCTCTAATCTTGGCAAATACCCCGTTGTAACAGTAAGAACAGAACAAAGGTTTTCAGGGGCACCTTATCTAGTTATTATTTGATAACATTATTTTTGTTTTCATTGTATTTATTTGCATAGCTGTCTTCTGATTTTAGCAAGCAATCTTGGATTTTCCATTTATCATAGTGATATCAAGTTTCTTCCTAAAAGAATTATCTGAGTAAATCAAAGGTCAAGTCAATTGAAAATCACATTAGGAAAGCAATTATGAGATTGTAGACAGACACGACTAAAATAAAAATCAAGGTGGTACTCAAATGGCTGGAGTTTGGGAAACATTGTTCTATGCAAAAGGTAAAAGCTCATATATTATTGAACCACATTGTCTCCGTCTCACCAATTGTTCTAGAAATGCCTTCTCTGCAGACCTTGGAGCAGAAAGGAGGCACTTGAAGGGAGGTCCTGGCACTGACTCAAATTTTTAGGAAGAGGAAGATTTGCTCTCCTGTTTCTGCCTCTTCTCCTCCTCTATAGTAAGAGAGTGAACATAACAGATCAGGACAGAGTTGAGAACTGTGAGGGCTCAGGGACTTTAGTCCTCTTGCATGTTGGTAAAAGACATGAGACTCTTGGGTCAGAACAAAAGGACAGTTGATTACTCACAGCAGTACCCAGAGTATCAACATTTTTGGTGGTGGTTCCCCAACCCTGTTCCCACAGGGCAACAGGAAGAGGGACAAATGACAACTGCACACACAGTGGGCTGCAATATAAAAGAGGACCCCTGAGCTCAGGCTACCTGAATCTTTTATAATGGACTGTAAGCAAGCCAGCTCTTTGCTCCAGAGAGAGAGAGAGAATTATATTGGACATAAGCATGTCTCCCCTCTGACCTGAAGGGAGGCACCATCTCTACCTTCTAAAGCTGTTCATTACACAAACATCCTTGAAAAGTCTAGACTAAAAGGCAGTTGGAGCCTTGCTTCATACAGTGTACATAAGAGACCATGAAGAACTGTGTCCCAGTAGTCAGTGGTTCGTAATTCCACATGGCTTGAATTGTTTAGGCACACTGGAGGGTTTGTAGCCAGATACGCATAGTTGACATTTACTGAAAACATCCCAGGGCCTTTCAGGTGCATTGTCTCATTGTATTTGCTCCTTCTGGTAAATATCATCCCCATCCCCATCTTATAGATAAAGAAGCCAAGGCTCAAATACAGTGAATACATTGCCCAAGATCACCCCATCAGAAGTGGGAGGGCCAGGATTTGAACCCCGGCTGGTCTGACAGATTATTGGTATCTCTCTCTATGCAAACACTCATTACACAATTAAAGTGAGATAGACAGCAACATCTGTACTTGCTTTTCACCCACCACTCTCTCCTGCACATTTGAAAAGGCAAGACTGGTCCAGAAAAAGGCTTTGCTGCATTTCAGCTGGGCCCTAGGCCAGCCCAGATGGTGATCAGTAGTCTATACCATCTCCTCATAGACTCTAGCTCCTAGAAGGTCAGGGTTCTAGGAGAGCCACAGCCACTGTTACCAGCCCTGAGGCCAGAGATGGATTTTCTCTAGCTCAGGAGGAAGGAAAAGATCCAGGTGGGAGCTGGGCATTAGGGTCAGAACCCGGGACAGGCAGAGAAGCTGGGATGCATGGTTGGTTGCCCAGCATCTGAGGCTGACTCAATGAGTCATAAACAAGGGAAGAAGGAATAAGATTAATGATGATAAAGTTTAACTCAATCACTAAATACTAAATGTGATTGCTTGTTACCTTAATATTCATTATCTTTCCCAGAAATACCAGCTCCACTTCACAGATGAAGAAATTGCTGCCCTGAAGCAGACAGAGCCTGACTGAGATGACAGAACAAGTGGTGACAGAGCAAGAAGGACAACTCGGATCCTCCCATTTCCTACTTCCAGTTCTTTCCAACCTGCTCCACTCAGTACAGAGCAGGAAGAGCCCTGAAGACAGATCCCTGATGGCAGAAAGCATGTCTACAAATCAATGGCCACAGTTTATATGGGACCCACCACCATCATTTCATCTCTCAGGTACTCAATGCATCAACCCTCTTGGGCCCTGCTCAGCCCCATAGTGGCTTCTCCAGTCAACGTTTATGACTCTGAGGACTCACTGGCACCCAGGCAAGAATCAGTATCTTCCAGGAAATCTTAGAATCTTCACCAACTTGGGGCTTCCTTGTTGCCGGCCACCAAGCAGCCTAAGGCAAGGCTTTACAGTCAGCACTTAAGGAGAATATCACATGTAGATAGAATTTCCCTTGAAGGCTCCACTATCCTATACCATCTCTATGAGGTCCAGCCCAGCCACCTTGCTTTACGGTACCTCCAGTAAAAGGAGATACCAAGTGCTCCCTTTAGATCAGATGGGTGAGCTACATTATGGGGCAGGTTATGCCCTTAAAAAAACAAAAAACCTCCCTTAATATATGGCGATCTGCTCATACTATGAGAGCTGTGCTGGGCCTGAGACTGCACAGGGGACTATGGTCACGTCTCCCCACAGCACAATCGTCCCAGAGCACAGATTCCTGACTGAAGGCTGAAATGTCCCCACACTATTTTAAACTCTCTCCTTCCACTTCTCCCTCCATTCCCCTGAGTCTAGCTGAATCTACATATGTAATTTGCATCTAGGGTGTGACTTCACCATTGTCAACAGAGCATGGTATTTGGAGCAGTCATCTCTGGGTTCAAATCCCAGCCTACTTCCTAGCTGTGAGGACTTAGAAAGGTGACTTTGCCTCCCACTATAACTTCTTTGCTCCTTGTGCCTACTTACCATGTGCTATAAAACCCTGTGGCTTTGCAGTAATCTTCAGAACTCCTGTTTTCTAGAATGAATGCTTCCTGGTTCATGAATCACTCACTAATAAATGTCAACTAGATCTGAGAATTAAGTACCTGTGAAATGTTCTCGTAACAACAATAATTAATAATAATTATAATGTTTTCAAATCCAAAGAATGTAAAGTTATATTTTCTAGAGGATCTAGTTGCTTTTGTAGGGGCTTAGAGTACGTTCCCTCAAAATATGCTTTGGTCTACTGATTATTTTGAATTAAAGGTATTTGAGAAACAACCAGAGCAAGAAAGACACTTTGACCCTCCAATGACCCCCTGAAAGGGGGAAGATAAATCATCCAAATGAAAGGTGACTTCCTGTTACTTGCAGGGTTTAAGGCATCCTTATCACTAGAGACAGAGAATTTAGGGCTAAGAAGGCCATATAAACCATCAAACCTTGTTACTTCCTCACTCTTTCACTAACCCTACTCCAAACCCCTGTCTTGTCAATTCTTCACAAATTGCTTCTTTCTCTAAAAGGTATAAAAGCTTCCTACTTTGGTCACTTCTTTCGTATCATATCTTTGTGGAGCTTCCACACTAACATTCTACAGAAATCAATTTGTCCTCTGCCGTTCATTTTTTTATCACAGGGGGTCTCAGCCAACAATCTAGTAGGGCAGAGGGGAGTATTTTTTTCTCCCCCACACTTGCTGCAAATAGATAGGGGGAAATGACTGGATCCCTCTTGGCCGTTTTTAACTCTCTGAGTGAGTGGATTGGAATCCTGCCTCTGTCACTACTCGCTTGGAGAGCTGAACCAAAACACCTTCTCTCCAGCATGGCCTCTTTGTCTTGGGGTTACCACAAAGCAGGCCCTCCCTCAACCTACCCGGCAGCCAGACTTTCCTCTGCTCCCCAAGCCCCTGTGACCTGTCTTTTCTGCCTTGGGCCATTTTGTCAGTGCTTCCATGGTTTCTGGCTGTCTAGAATACAGTAGATGTGGTGCTGACTCGGGCCCCCTGGGGGCAGAGGTTGGAAAAGAAGGAACGAGGCCTCTTATCCAGCTTAAGGGGAAACATCAAAACAGCCAGGCCCTGTGGGAGGCCAGGAGTAGTCTCTTCCCAACACCTAGGCTTTACAATGCTAAAAGTGCCTCTTTCTTTTCACCTCCTGGAGCTGCATTATAAAAGGACTTCCTGTTACCAAGACTAGAGAGATGTATACTTGAGAAACAGGGAGAGATGGGGTGGAAAGAGGGTAGGGAGCTGTCTCACACAACTCCTGGCACATACAACAGTGTCTGCTCTACCCCATTTTTTTCTTTTCTTTTTTAGATTTATTTTATTGTTTTTGACAGAGAGAGAGAGACAGAGAGAAGGGGGAGGACCCAGAGCGGTTTCCATAGTTGCACATCATCAGTTTTCGACATGGTTTTGTTCCACACTGGTGAGTAGGGGCTGCACAGGGCAGGAACTGGGCTGGGGACCTCCCGCATGGGAAGCACACCTCAGTTTAGCATATAGGTCCATACAGGTTGGGGCCAGGATTTGACCATTGGTCCCCGGGGTTGCAAGGCGAGCACTTAACCCGCTGAGCCATCCCAGCCTCCCCAGACTTTTTTCTTGAGCCAGTCATCACACTAAGAACCTTCATGTGGTCAGTTACCCCAGTTACGCTTTGATGTTGGTTCTATTCTTCTCTCCTTTTTAATGAATGAGGCAAGCGAGGCTCAGAGCGGTTAAATGACACACTCCTGATCAGGGAGCTAAAATAAGTGTCAGATCCAGTTTTCATAACCAGGCTGAACTACCTTATGTAAGGCCGGTGGGCTTTGGGGGCCTGGGCAAATGGGATGTGGCAAAGGGACTTCCACAAACGGCTGATGCTTGGCCTTAGCACGCGGATACAGCCACCTGGAAGGCTCAAGCTCAACAAACAACACCATATATGGACACCAGCCGTTAACCTCCTGATCTGCTTCTCCCCCACCCCAGAACCCTACAAAATCTGTCCACTCCCTTCCTGAGGCTTGACTTCTCTGGCCCCCATCTTGTTTCGGGCCGGTGAACCTCACCTGGGAGCGCTCCCAATAAAAGCTTGCATTTGATTAGCCACTCGATTTCTTGTGTCGCTTCCTTACACCTTATACTTCATCAAAGCCTAATTCTTAAAAAAAAAATTTTTTTTGATTCTCATTCAACTACATATATGCATGTGTCCAAGTCTTATTTAACTCACTTATAAGGGAAGCAAAATAATAAGGCTATGTCATCATGAGACAAGATAGTAAGATAGCTAGCAAAACTCTGTCAGGAAGGCCTCGGTAGCCACACGCCCATACCTAAGAAATGCAAATATAAGTCTTGGGCTTCTGATGCCCATCTCTAAGGAGGGTAAATGAAACCTTGAGAGGAAGGCACCAGATACTAGGAAATAAGACAAAGGAGGCCAAGGCCAATAATGGGGCATTTCATATTCAGGTGCCCCTTCTCCACTGGAGAGTTTTCTTTTTTTCAGTGGAAATTCCAATTTTGGGTGTCCCCTCTCATTTTGAGAGCTTTCCTCCTTTCCAATAAACTAGTGCTTTACCTTTCCTCTGAAGTCCGCATCCTCTTTCTTCAAGTGCACAAGACAAAGAACCTTGGACGGCTGGACACACCTCAATTTTCCTGTTTCAATCACCCCTTACTTATTAGTTTTATAGAATTGCATGCAGGATGGTCAAGAAATTCATGGAACGAGGTGGGGGGGGCATGACTGGAGTGGTGGGAGTACTCATACTAATGAGACAGAGTAGTAGCTAGCAAAACTTAGGCAGTGAGGGAGGTCTCAGTAATCATGATGCCCATATCTAAGGAATGTGAACCTAGGGCTTCTGGACCAGCCTGGACCAGCCTGGACCCCCTTCAGCAAGAAAGAATGATGACTTCTGGCTTGTTTCAAAATACTATTCAATCTAATCAACCAGGCATATCATCTGGATATAAGGGTTAACAGTATATCCCAGAACTTTGGTGGTTTATTTCAAAACACACTTAACTACCCTGTTTCCCCGAAAATAAGACAGTGTCTTATATTAATTTTTGCTCCCAAAGATGCGCTAGGTCTTATTTTCGGGGGATACCTTATACGTATTTCAGCGAGAGGCAAAACTGTAAGTAGGTCTTATTTTCGGGGGATGTCTTACTTTCGGGGAAACATGGTAGATCATCCAGGCCTGTCCAACGAAAGATAAAAATAAAGCCTTAGGTACAATAAAATATATAAAAAACAGTAGCTTGTAGTCGCAGGGATGGGGGGGGCATTCCATTTTTGGGTGTCCCCTCTCCTTAGAGAGCTTTCCTTCTTTCCAACAAACTTCTGCTGCTTAACCTTGCCTGTGGAGTCCACGCCCCCATTCTTCAAGTGCACAAGACGAAGAACCTCGGACAATCGGGCACATTTTCCTATCTCACTAGTTTGATTGTGTGACATTATTATATATGTGACAAATTTCAGCCTACTTGCACCCATGTTCTTTCCGATATCACCGAAGAAGCACATCAAATGTGAAGAAAACCCCAAGGATGAATAAAATTAAATTTCACACCGTCATTAAGTTCCCCACAAAACAAAGGAAAACACCTCAAACCATTTTGGAGGAGATGTTAGCAGTTTATGGTGACTGTTGCCCTGGGAAATCTGTGGTTTACAAGTGACCTTACCATTTCAAGCAAGGCAAAAATTCAATTGAAGACAGCCTTTGTATGGGACACACTGTTGAGGCCACTTCTTCAGGTGTTGTCAAAAAAGTTGAAAGCTTGCAGTGGAAGATGCCAAATTAAATAAAAAGTAGCTGCAGAAATGGTTGGAGTCACCCACAATCATTTTGAATATTCTCCATCAGCATCTAAGGATGTCAGTAGTCAGTCCAAGATGGGTACCGAGAATGCTCACACCACTTCAAACACAATAGTGTGTCTCAAGTGTTCACAACACAGACGACAACAAAGATGAAGTTTTCAACTGGAGTGTCACTGGAGATTAAAGAGGTTCATCGCTAAGAGCCTGAGTCACAGCAGGAGTCTATGCAGTGGCACGAATAGGTCACACCACCCCCTAAAAAGTTCAAGGTGTTGCAATCAGCTAGAAAAATCATGGCTACAATTTTTTGGGATACGGAGGATATCCTGCTGATCGAGGACAAGGATAAGGGTGTCACTAGAACTGGAAAGTACTATTCCAGTCTGCTGAAACAGTTAAAAGAATCTGTGAAGGGGAAAAGAAAAGAAAAATGGATCAGAGTGAGACCGGATAGTAAGATCGCTAGCAAAACTCACAGTCCGGAAAGCCTTGGTAACTGTGATGCCCACACCTAAGAAATGCAAATGTAAGCCTTGGGCTTCCGACGCCCATCTCTAAGGAATGTAAATGTAACTTTGGGAGGAAGGTACTGGATTCTAGAAAAGAAGACGCTAAGGCCGATAATGCCCCTTCCCCCTTCCACAAAATAAAAACAGTAGCTTATGGCCGTAGCTCGGGCATTTCATTTTCGGATGTTCCCTCTCATTCCCAGAGTTTTCCTTTTTTTCAGCAGGCATTCCACTTCCGGATGTCCCTCTCATTTCGGGAGCTTTACTTCTTTCCAATAAACTTCTGCTTAACCTTTCCCATGGAGTCCACGTCCTCATTCTTCTAGTGCACCAGACAAAGAACCTCAGATGGTCAGACACATCAATTTTCCTGTTTCAAAAGCAGTACTGCTTTTGCATGACAATGCATCCCGACATAAGAGAAATGTTGTGCTGCCTACTCTTTATGACTGGCTTCCAAACGTTAAAGCACCCTCCCTACACTCCAGAGCTGGTTCCATCTTATTATTTGCTCCAAAATATGAAAAAACAGCTTCAAGGGGAGAAATTTATAGATGATGAAGAGGTTAAAGCTGCATTTGAGGGCAAAAACAAAACATCCCCCCCGCCCCCAAGGGTATAAATAAACTTATTGACAGATCTGAGAAGTGTATTAGAGTTAAGAGTGAATATATTGAAAAGGGAAAACCATAGATCTTTTTTAACGCTTCTTTCCCTCCATTCTATGAATTTCTTGACCACCGGGTAAGATGTCTAAGCCCAAATCAATTGTGCAAACAGAGTTACATTCCCCTAGTCAAATAAGGTGTAGGTCAGCTTGTTAAAAAATGTTCCAGCAGGTTGTCATCATCTTTTTGCCTTGTTTCCAAGTTTTACAGGGTTCTGAATCCTTAGAAAGTCAGAACCTTGTCAAAAAAAACCACAAAAAACAACAAAACCCAGAAACCTCATTTAAATAAAAATAAAGTCAGGAGGCCAGAGAAGGGGGATCTCTCACAGCTGACATCTATGGAGGAACTGTTTGTAATAGCCCTCTCAAATTTCTCTTCCTCTGTATAAGCGCTTCCTGCCCTTTGTTTTAGGGGACCTGTATGTAGCTTGCCATGGTTGTATGTATCCAACTGCAACTCCCTGTTGTTCTGGAAGAAATACATTTTTTGCTGGAGAAATATCTGGCTGACATTTTGTCAGCCCCCATGTTGTTGTTATAGATAATAATGAGGCCTATAGATAATAATAATAATGCTCTTGGTCCTCTCAGTGACTCCTCAATTATTCCAAGTCTGGTGAGGACCAGGATGTGAAACTATTTCACCAGGTAACACTCAAGTCTCACACTTGGTCAAGAACCCGGAACTTCCTTCCAGCTTCCAAGGATGTGACTCACAATGCAAACAGACAGCAGGGAAATGTACCGTAAGGACCAGGTATCTTTACCCTTTGCTTTGGTCACTCTTGTATTTAAGATGTCTTCTTCTCACTGCCTTTCTCTATTCACCTCACTTTCTGCTGGAAAGTCAAATGCCTCCAAGGAAACACATCCTGTTCAGAGGCAAATGAGCAGAAAATCTGCTACAGGCTCAACATTCAGAACTTTGTCCTGGTGTTTCCTTTGATTCAGAAAATGGACCTCTGCACAGGGAAATAATATTTTATAATAATTCATGGTAAGGACAGAAAAACACTCCAAATAACAGTGGCTTATATGAGCAAAGATGAACATGTGTTTCTCTTTTGTCCCCCAAATGCAAGCAGTTTTGGTGGTTCTGATGTTGGCAGAGTGGGGTGGAGACCCAAGCCCTGGGCCAAGAAGGTTCTTGGCTTCATGTAGGATCGAATTCAAAGGTGAACCGATATAGACTGTAATGTGAAAGTAAATTTAGCAGAGAGAAAGTATAGGCCACCCCACAGACAGAGTAGTCGTCTCGAATCACTAGTGGAAGAGAAATCTCACCCTCCGCTCCTAGGGGTAGGGTTTATAGGTGTTTCTTGTTTTCCTAGAAATTTTCTTGGTATGGGGAAATGGAGGAAAGAACAATGGCAAGTTTATCTTTAACTTCTACAGAGGACAAGAAGAATAGGGGCAGATTTATCTTTAACTTTTGTTAGGCACAACCTGGGGTTAGTTTGCAATGGGTTTAACTGTGGGAATGGCCTTTAACAATGGAATTTCTTTGCTCAACAGAGACTTTGGATGGTCTGTTCTGTGTGACTGATTAACATCTGTGGTGAGCAGGTTTGGAATCCAACCTCCTAGTTCTGTCTTCTGTAAAAAAAGTCTTCATGCATTTTCTCTATATTAGTTTGGCTTAGTAAAGCTATCAGGAGCCCAGGAGCCTTTTATTGTATTGTTCTCCTCTCAAAGGTGTTATCTTATTCAAAGATAGAGTATGGATCAAACTCTACAGTCCAACCCGTAGAGAGGTGTAAATGGCAAAAGGTAGGGACACAGCTGACTTTACAAGCCATTACCTAGAAGCTGTCCAAAGCTCTTTTGCTCACAGCCCACTGGACAAAACGTAGTAACATGGACACAGCACAAAGGAGGCTAGGAAATGGAGTTTTCATTCTGGGCAGCCTCTCCATCAAAAAACTGATGGAATTCTTAGTAGAGAGAAGAATGGCTTTTATTTATTTTATTATTTATTTATTTATTTATTTATTTTGACAGAGAGAGAGGGAGAGATACAGAGACAGAGACAGAGAGAGAACTGAACTAGGGGAGCTCCCAGTTCAGCATATGGGTCCGCACGGGCCGGGGCCGGGATTCCATCCCCGGTCCCCGGCGCTGCAAAGTGAGGGTTCAACCCATTGAGCCATCTCGGCTTCCCCAGAGAATGACTTTTAGAGAATGACAAGCAGTTTGTGCCAAAGCTAGGTAGAATTTTACAATATCCAGACTTCATTGGTGATTTTATTGATTTTCTAGAGACTTCTTTCCATAAGAGAAATGTACCCAAGAAAAAGTTTTTTAAATCCTTAGAATTCTTTACATTGAATTATGTAACAAGTGAAAAAGGTGAGTTCTCTTTGTGGATGTGTGTGTGCATATGTATGTATGTATGTATGTATGTATGTATATATTTAAACACATATATCTACTTGCCCTGGAAATTCTGAAAAGACACGCAGGAGCCTGTTAGAAATGGCTAACTTTGGAGAGTGGAAACAGGCTGTGAAGAGGAGGGAGGTTTTGCAGTTCCTTTTATCCTGTCTGTACTGTTAAATAAACTTACCATATATGGGTATTTCCTTTATAATAATGAGCACTAGTTAATAAAAATAAGCGAGCTCCTGGCTTTGAAGCATACAGTTCATAGTTGAAAGAAATTTACAGGAGATTCAAGTCACAGGCTATCAAATGGTGGGGGGGGAGCAGTTGAAGATTCATTTGACTACTATGATCCTATTTGGGTTTTTAATTTATATATAGGATATAAATATGTATATATGTAGGTGTGTGTATATAAATAGATATAGCTACATAAAAAGAGAACAAACTGGAGGAGTACACATCAAATTGTGAACTGCATTTATCTCTAGAGGTTAGAGATGTGGAGGAGTTTCACTTCCTATTTTATATATTTCTGTAATGATGTTATTATTATATTGACGCATATCTTAATAAGCAGAATTAAAGACCAACATAGGTAAAAATGGTAGGATTCCAAACAGTTTTTTAATGCCTCTGCAACAACTTTAGCATCCAGGCTCTGATCAAATAATTTCAATCAAGGAGAACTCATCATTCATGCCAAAGAACATACAATGTGGTCCACTATGCTGTGCCCCAGGAATTCAAGGATGAAATAAAGCTCCAAGTAATGAAATGCATGCAGGGATGGATGAAGAGGTGGGCAAAGAGAGTGAAGAGGAGAGTGTTGTTAGGAAGGATCACACCTGTCTTGTTCATGGTTGTATCCCAAGCTCCTAGACTAGTGGCTGGCACAAAATAGGTGTTCAGTAAATATTTATTGAACAAATAAGTAACACAGAAGCAAGAAATGGTGAATAATCTGATTTGCCTGATATAACAGTCTTTCCATGAGCAGTGTAAGGAAGAATCAGAGATAGGATAAACTAAAGCAAGCATGATGGTAAATTGGTAGACGGGGTGGGATGTGGGGCTGAGTCTCTGAGAAATGGAAAAGACAGAGGAGTAACCTCTAATTCTTAGACTGCTCTTTATTTTGTGACCTCTTCCTCCTTGTATTCCCCTCTCATAGGTACTGTGCTATGTAAATAGCAGGGTCATGCTGGTGTGGTGATTAGAAAGTTAATGACAATTATAATCACTTCCTTTGGTTCTCCTGCAATTAGTCTAGATAAGATATTTCATTTGGTATATACTTGATTCAATTACACTGAGCTGGCTTTGATGATGAAAAAATACAAAAGAGTTCATTATTAATTATAACAGGACATTTACATAATTTCCAAGCAGTCACAAATTTAGTTCATCCTTTTAGAGTGAATCTCAAAGGGTGATTTTGAGTTGCCTTATGATTTTCTTTACTTTCGCAATTTGTCTCTCTCTCTCTTTTTTTTTTTAAGATTTATTTTTTACTATTGAAGAGAGAGAGAGCAGTCTCCATAGTTGCACATCATTAGCTGTGACATGTTTTCATTCCACCTGTGTGGGAGGCAAGAACCCTCATCTCGGAGCACCGTGGTTACCAGATACACTGCAGTTCAGCATATAGATTTGCATGAGCTGGGGTCAGGATTTGATCCCAGACCTTGAGGTTGCAAGGCAAGTGCTCAACCTGTTGAGCTGTCCCGGCATCTCTCACAATTTCTTTACCATGAAATTGTTACCTTTACAATAATACCTTTTTTGGGGAAAATAGACTGAAAAAAAAGAAACAACTATAAATTTTATTTCTCCTGTTCTAATCACTCTGAAAGTTTTGGGGGCATTTGGTATCACCTGTAAGAGGGAAAAAACAATTCCAGGTTGTTGAAATGTGAAGAGGCCATTCCGCACCCACCCCGCCCCTTGCCAGTACATTTCCATGACAAGCTTAGTAGCTGCAAATCCTTTCTCTTTTTGGTATGTCCATAAATCTCTTAGAGGTAAGTAAGCCTCTTGGCAGTTTTATAACTCAGAAATGTTTTTCAAAGGTCTGGGATTCATCCCTTTTGAAAAATAAACTTCTAAGAAACCCTCCTATCTCCCTGTCCCTGTGAGCACCTTTTTCTGAGCTAACAGAAGAGGGAAGAGAAGTCTTATTAGAACTCTTCAGCCCACTTAGACAAGAAAACCCAGTGTCTGCATCATCTATCTGAATAAAGAAGAACTCTTCAGTCCCTCAATACACTGTCACACTCCCATTTACTCTGTGCCATTTGGATACAGAAGGGATTCTCCATTTTGAATCTAAAGTTTGGATCCTTCAGACAAAGAAAGCCCTGCCCTGAGATTTTCTAAATCTGAACTGGGAAGAAGGCATCCCAAATTGTAGTAGCAGCTCAACCACTGATGAGCAGTAGGAAAATACTCAGGGATTGCCTCTCAAAGGTCTTCATTTATTCTTTTTTTTTTTTTTATCTTTTCACATTTATAGAGAGAAATTATCTTTTTGTCTTCAGTGCATATTTATTTCTATTTTACTTTTTGACAGATAGAGAGAGAGACAGAGACAGAGACAGCTAGAGAACCGAACTGTGGGAACTCCCCAGTTCAGCACGTGGGTCCTGCCTGGGCCGGAGCCGGGATTCGATCCTCGGTCCT